>JAQGAW010002614.1:0-14664 GCA_034698025.1 Phthiracarus crinitus | reverse complement strand
GGTGACATTTTTTTAATGAGCGGTTTTCAAATATTTTTGTTAATGATCTCGAAATCCGATCTCAATATATATTATAACTTTTCGATTATTGGATTTTTTACCGCAATTTACGGACAATTTCTATGGACGAAACGCATCACAATGAAAATTAAAAGCAATGAACTAATCCTTATGAATCAGATCATCAAATGGCGAAAGTTCACCACTGATGACGAGAGGATTATTGAACTGAGAATACTTCACCGAACGGCTCAACTATTTGTTTTCTCATATACTGATTGTGTTTTGTAGCAAATATATTGGGAAATACTTTTATTATTAAAAAATAAGTACTTTGAATTGAAATGTTAGAGATGTATGAATTTTTGTTCTATTTTTGTGTTACACTGAATTACATGACATTAATATGAGAAAGGAAATTGCAGTTTTGTATCGCAACGGTAAACAAGTTGCGCTTTGAGCTATGTTTCTGTAATCTATTCTTTTCTTTTGAAGTTTTAAAAGTAATCTACATTTTAATTAAATATTTTTTCTTTTTACCAATAAATTGATAAAATATTTTTTGGTAAACATTTGATTCGAGATTTTTTCTGTAATATTAAGCTTTCATCGCTATTATTTTGTAGTTTTCTTCTATTAAAAAGAGTGTTTTTAAAAATGTTTGATTTATCTTTGAATTAGGCGTTTATTAACAGATGGCTGATTAATGATTGCTGAACTTAATATTAATTTTTTCATAACCTTTAATGATTATATTTTTCAACACTTATTGATACCAAATATAAACTTAATTAATTTATTATAATTATTACAATGCTTTCATAAATACAAACGAAAATCGTTTATTCAATGCATGGTGAAAATACTTTGAAATTTATTTGAATTGTAATTCGAAAATCAATTTTTTAATACACTTACCGTAATTGTATATTTCGGTTTATTCTGTTTTCTAATAGTAGAAAATAAGTAGCCATAACCTTTAATTTCTGAAAATGTTATTCGCAGCAAAAAATTTTATCTCCATAAACATTCCCTTTAGTATTGAAAAAAAACTCAAGTATTCTGAGCTTGAGCTTAAAGCTTCTTGTCAAAAATAATTTGAGCATTAAGCTAAGTTAAGCTCAAGCTAGCTTAAGCACACTGAGCTTTTCCTTTTATTAGTAAAATTATATTCATTAAATATTTGCATTTATACACAATAAACGAATAAACAGTGTAAAATAATTTTGTGGAAAGTTCAATACGCTCAATACCTCGAGCTTAGCTTTATGAGTTTATTTTTAGCTTATTTACTTTAACGTTGAGGTTGTAGCTTGAGCTTCAAGCTCCTTGACAAAAATAATTTGAGCTTTAAGTTTAGCTCAGCTCAAGCTAGATTAAGCACACCTTGAGCTTTTTACCATCACTAATTCCTTCATAAAACACTCTCTTAATAAATAAAAATTTAGATACGAATAACTCCTTTAAGCCGCAGACAAAAATTATTATCGACATATAGTATTCTAAAACAGATGTTTTATATTAGGTTTATATTTCAAGGTCTATCTTACATATACTGTTTTTCTGTTATTATTTGTTGTTTTCGTAAGGATCCTAATACTTCTTAATAAAAGATAAACGGTTGTTATAAGTATTACTTAAAATTTGACAATAAAAACATAAAAAAAGATCTCGTTATTATTTCGTTTGAATAACATCATCGTACTTAAAGCAAGTTGAAAATTAACCTTAATTAAGATGAAATTAACAAATAAAATCATCTTAATTTATTTTAATAAAATTTTTAGAATTTTTTGCTTATTTATGGACATTAATATCGTAGTTGTTTAATTATAATTATTGTTTATATAATAATATTTTTATAGTCCAAACTTTAGCACTCATTTTCGATATCTCAAAACTTTTAGCATTAAATATTTCAAAAACTTTATGACTAGTTTAAAATCAAAACCTAATGCAAAACATATTTAATGTAATACTAATTGTATATTACATTAATAATTTAAGTTATTTTTTATAAATATTCTGATTATAGTATAACTCAGAGGTTCTCAAACTTAGGGTAGCGACCCAAAAATAGGGTCGCAATGTAAACATTTTGGGTCGTATGGCTTATAGGAATTAACATTAAAGTAGGGTCGCCATTCAAAATAATCATTACTTATGTAAATATTATCAGTTTTTCTACTCTTGACTCTATTTCTATGAGAGTTATTATTCATCATTAAAAGAATAATTCGTCATTATAATGATTATTCGCGTTTATCAATTGAATGTTTTAAGATTGAAAACTAAAATTGAAAAGATTTATTGCAAAAAATTAGGGTCGCGTAAAAATTTTTGTAAAGACATTAGGGTCGCGCTACGGAAAAGTTTGAGAACCCCTGGTATAACTTATTAAACTAAAATAAGCCTCATTGATAGTCAAATCTAAAGTACAATAATACTAAATTGTTCATCAATTGTGTGCTTTAAAACTAAAAGTTTACCCTCAATTCTTAAATAAGTGATGATTTTACCTTTTGAAACGTAAAAACAAAATACGAATCAATTAATAAGTTATTACAATGACTTCGTAATTGTAATAATGACTTCTATTAATAACTGATAAGCGAATAAAGTGAAAATATTTAGATGAATCAAATCAATGATATAAATTTAGGATTTCTTAATTATATATATTATAACGTTTTATTCTGTATTACAATAAATGGAGTGTTTGTTTATTAATGAACATTTAGCGTAAATGTTGATTTGAATTTAATTAAATACGTAACCTCTAATGAACAATAAAGTTTCAGCTATCAAATAACGTTTGTTTTCTCTATTTATATGTTACAACTTGTAACTTACAAGCAAAATATTAACTCTACAATGAGAGACGCAGGCATTATGTCTTGTTCTTAGACACTATATAACAATAAGAAAGAAGAGTTATCATTCCAAATAACTGTCATGTAATTCAAGAATGCTTTGATAGACTTTTGCGAATACACTCTTTTATGCGAAAAATCTTTGATATTTTATTACTAATTTGTGGAATTGCGGCAAAAGCTTGATTAAATGTTTTACAATTTCTGAAATTTTGATTATGTCAATAATATGATTATAGAATTATCTATCGTTTTTAAACTAAAATATAGATATTTTATTTAGATTCGAAAATATTTTTTTAATTAAAAAAAATTCTATATTTTAGTTTAAAAACGAAAGATAATTCTTTAAATGTTTACGATTTATAAAATATTTTGTCTTAAACGTATTTTAATTATAGAGCACCCCCTGAACGAATTTTCAAAATTCGTTTTGAGCCAAAATGCTTAGAAATTAGTCCTCTATGAAAAAAAATTATATTATAATTTTAAAAAAGGGCCACAATTCCTGTGAAAGTTGACGGTATCTCTTTTTGTCTGAATATACCGAATAATCCTGAATTTCAAACTTTTTTCGTATTCCGTCATGAATTTATCATCTCTATATATAAGTCGTATCATTAAACTCTAATACTGGCATGGAATCGAAATAATGAGATAAAATAAATTTTTTGTCTTGTGAACATAAAATCAAAAATTTTAAATTCTGATTAATTAATTATTTATAAGATTTTGTTAGCATTATTTTTCTATTATTTATAACAAAGAATAAAAAGGTTTAGCGTTTCTAAAAGGTATTCTTAATTAATTTGATTTACTATGTAAATTAAACGCAATACGCAATATAATCTCTATATATTTTCACATTGATTACTGGGAATCGGATATTTTATTTTAAATTGGATTTGTGATGTTGGGTTTCCAATTTCACTTAACTATATTTGAGCTTTAATTAATGTGCGAAGAATAGCTATATTTTAGAAGAGAAAATTGTTAAAAATTTGCATATTCTTTCATATTTTAATACTTAATCCAAATTAGTTACAAATTTTTTATTTTTAGCTCAATAAACAATTAATGTTTTACAAATGCCATAAATAACTCTTAAGTTTGAAAGAAAGTTAAACAGTTTTTTAGTAGTTTAGATATAACTAATAATTGATAAACATTTAACAAACTAAAATTATAATTTTAAATAGAGATATAGCTTATGAAGTTAATTTCGTAAAGGTTAGTTAAGGTGAAATTTTATTTGCAAAATAATTACAATTCATAAAAGAAGTACTAGATATTTTCGAGTCGAGTCGGATACAACCACGACTGTGTCGGATCGGGTTGGGTTCGATAGATTTACGAGTATCTTTTCAAATAACTTTAGTTAAAATTGACTCTCTGTAAAATAAAAATATGTATTAATTAAGAAAATAGCTTTTTTAGTGTTTATTCTGTAGGATTTTGTTTTATTGTTCGTATAAGACATAATTATTTTTAAAAATCAAAATGACTAAAACAAAACATTTAAAATCTGAATTTGGTGCAGTTTTTGTTAATTATAATTATAACTTATAGAAAGTTTAATGAAGATTTATTTGAGAATTTTTAAAGAATTTCATGTTATTCCATGTTTATGTAACCACAAAATTATCTTTGTTTTCCATATTAACTTTTTGTATATATAAAGATTTTTAATAATTTTAATAACATTAGTAACAAAAACACACTATTCTTTTATATAAATGAAATAATGGAAATTTTGTACATTTAAATGATTAACCACATAAAAATATTAAGTTAATATATTCATTAATCATTAAGATTATTTTGTATTATATTTGATTTTACTAAATAAACTTTTTCAAATTTGTTTATAATTAACTTTTAAGATAATATTTATTTAAATAAAATGCGAATTCCTAACTATATATTGTGGAAAAGTTCTTACAAAAATATTAAAAGTTCTTTCAATTAAACCACTTCCTGACCCAACACAACACCCACTCAGACTCTTCCTGACTCCTTTCCCGACACTAATTAAGACGCATCACGACCCCAAGCCAATCCAGAATACACACAAAGGTAGACCCTTTTTCAATACGTCAGAAAACCACCTGACCTTAACGAACGATACACAATAATACAGATTTTTCCGACAAACTAATTAAATTTTTCTACTTAAATCTCATAAATAATCCATCACTTCATCTCAACTTTTTAAGTGATTTCAATATTATAGGTTTTTCAGCTCAACTCCACCATAGGAGTTCGCACCCTTTCGAGACCCCTCCAATTGATACATTCTTATTTGAGCAAATCCATTAAAATACGTTTGGAAGTTTGGGCTTCCATGGTTTGATCCTTATTAAGGGTAACACAAACAAATTAAATGATTAATATATTAAGTTGAAATAAAACATTGTAAAAGTCATTCATTGAGAAATTTATTTAAATTTCAGTTTCAATTAACAAATTTATACGGAAATACATAATATGTTTAGATAATCTCTATTACTCGTGGATCGTTAATATAAATAAATCATTAAAACAAAACTATCGATTTACTATTATTTTGCTTTATTGGTAAATGCGTTTTGGATAATAATCTTTATAAAGTATAATATGAAAAATTGGTCGTTTGTCAATTTAGGCATTTATATTGGTTTTATTGTGTTAGTAATATTTGAATATCAATTAAACCATTTTGTTGGTTCACTATCGACTGCAATCTACTTTTCACTGAAATCTTATCATTCTATTGTCGCAAAATGTCATAACAAATTAAATGTAAATTTACATTTAAAAGTAGATAAGATAATCTTAAGGCTCTATGGAAAAAAATTAGGATTCACTTGCAATGATTTATTCACTTTTACTGAATTCAATTTGCTTTGGTTTTGGTTTAATATATTTGTTTTTTATTTACTTATTTATGGTTTTACTTATAAAAATTAGTCTGGAATTAAAATAGTATTTCTCACTGTTTATAGTATGGAATTAATAAAGCAATATGAATAAAACATACTGTTTATTTTATAGTTACCGTATTTGTTTGAATAGTTAATCTTTATGAACATTGAGAAATATTTTGCGATTAAGAATATTTAGCTCTGTTGCTCAGAGATAAGTCAAGATTATGGTTTTAACCATTGTCTGTGAGCCAAAAATATTATAAATTTAAATAAAGATTTTTTGAGATTTTTGAATATTAAATTTACAATACTTAACAAAAATAAATGGGGAGAAAGGGATAGAATAGAGCGAGTGACCAAATAATATCTAAATTCAAAACCGAAGTTAGATATTTAGATTATTTCGATATTGTTTTATATCCGCACGAATTTAGGGTACTTTACTTGAGCAAAATTTTACTTTTTATTTTTTATTTATATTTTTCATATAATTTTCTAAATTAAAGTTAATTAAGTTGCATTTTACTTTTATCTTAATAATTTTAATTTAAAATGAATTTTTCTATTGCTTTAAATTATAATTTTAATTTTACTTTATTTTCGCGTTTGTTTTCATACTTTTTAATATATAAATAAACTTTACTTTCGCTCTTTGTTCGGTTTTTTATTTAAATTGTATTTTATTTCGCTTAAGTAAAAAATTAAAAGTAAAAAAAATTCGCTTTTGCTTTCAACCTTCAAAAAAGAGAAAGTAAACTTGTCAATACAAATGTAAATTAAATATACTTTTTGTATAGATTTTATTGTACGTATTTACTAATAATTTACATATACTCTGTACTAATATAAAACTAATTATATAACGATATGCTCTAAAAAATTTAAAATGGTTTCAATATGGAATTAGCAATACTGAAATAGATTAAGGAAAAGTGAGAAAAATAAGCAATCGTTCGAAGAGAATTTAAACTTTTCGGATTAAGTTCTACGAATATTTAAAAGTCTTCTAAGTCTAAGTATACTAAAGTATACTAAGTCTACGAATACTTAATACTTTTAAAGTATTTTTTAAGTTTTTGTGAAATACTTTCTATTATCTTTATACAGTATTTGTTTATTTAATAGAATAACTCACACATTTTTTAGTCTAAAGAACTAAAAACTGAAAGTATAACAGTAGGGTATTTAAAATGTAGGCATAGAATAATAACAATGTTAATAGAAAATTCTTTTATAGATTATTTAAATAAAGTGTTATTCCTAGAAACTCTTTTCATCAAAATAAAGATTTTCGATAAATTTAATTTTTAAACATTATTCAGTTTAGTTGAAAAGTTGTTTTTAAAGATTTCTACACACGGACAGTCGGGGATCTAAAAATATGAATTTTGACCGTAATACTACTAGAAAAACGCCTGAGTTTGAAAAATATTTAAAAAGAAAAGGATTTGAATTATACTTAAGTTATAATTAAGTATATTAATGCAGTTTATTAATAAAAATTATTTTGTATACGAAGTTAAACTTAACGTGCCATAAATAACTTTGCAGTTTATTGTTTAGCTTCATTTAAATCTGCCTGTAGATAAAATTTCTAATTTTTTGAATAGCAAAAAAATAAAACTTTTTCATTTCAAGAAAGAATTCAGAATATAAATCTACTAGAATGGAATTCATTGAAATAATTGCATTGAAACGAAAAAATAAAATGAATAGTACTCTAGAAATTAATTTAGAATTTTCACGTGTAAATCTTTAATTATTTGGATATTGTCAATTTAATTGTGATTGAAAATATTTAGTTTTTTAATTCCATTAGCGTTCCATTACCTCGTGTTAGATTTCTATTACATTTCCACTACCGGAAAAAACAAAAATACAAACTCCATTACCTTTCCATTACCGCATTTTTTCAATTTCACAGCCGATTTTATTATTGAAATCTCATTAAATTATTGAAAGTATTTTGATTTTATACTTTTGGCAAATTAAACACAAACCACTACTGTTCCAATACCGTTAGCAAAAAAGTTGTTTCCGTTCCTCTACCGCAAATTTTTTCACTTTATTAACTTTCCATTACCGGGACTAATCTTCATTTCCTCTACCACTACTTTATTGTTAGTGATGATTAGGTTTTCTAATTTATATTTTAAATCTATTTGATTAATTAGGTTTTATTGGATATTTTTCATTATTAAAATAACTGTTTCCAACAGTTTTTACAACAATATGAAACTTTACTTACCGTGGTTTACAACAATGATATAATACAGAACCACCGAATTTTTAATAAAACTTCTCAATTGAAAGAGATATTTTAGTAACTTTCAAACAAGAGTTCATTTGTAAGTTGAGATTATAACAAATTTCACACAAATTAAAAACAACTATTAATTTTGCCATACAAATGGTTGTAAATTTACTAAATTTTCTTGACAAGCATTTATATCTATTACAATGTGCATTCATTAGTAAAGCTTCAAAATTATAGCATTTTTCACTTTTTTATTTCATAAGTTCAAAGTATATAATTAATGTGAAAACGCTAAATACATAGAATGGATTCGGTTTATCACAATTTACTGTATAAATGCTAATTGCAATATAAAGCCATGTATTATGTTCTGAACGAAACGATTACCAAATGTAAGGTTTTTTAAAAAGAAAAACATTCGAAAATTTTTTAAAATCAGGTAAAGCTTTTTTATAATCTTTTTATTTATATTCGATGATTTTTTAATTGCCAATAATTTTTTGTTTTTAAAGGTATTATAACTTTTCAATACCGTTTTCTAACGCCACTAATTCTATGTTATAAAAGTTAAGCGATGACATCAGTTAAGTCACATTCAAGATTCGCAAAACTTGAATAACGTTACCATAGTATCCGATAATAACGATATTCATTAAAGTATAATGTTTCAACTGTTTTATCTATTAAGGCGTAAGAATAATGCATTATATTTAGTGATAATCGATTGTTACATCTTTATTATGTATCTTTTGAAAATAAAGTAGTGATTAGTGATAGGCTATTTATAAATAAGGAAAAAGTTATCATATTAAATATATATTATATATAATATTTTGAATATTGAGTGCTTCTATTTTTTATTCAGTTTTTTTGTCGACAATAGACAACCTTTACTATATAACAACCTTTATAATACAGGGTTTCTCAAGGTCTGATGGTCTTGGGGGTGTCCTTTCGACTTTTTATAAAATTATAGGGGCTAGTGAAACTTTCCAGATTTAGCGGAAAATATATTTGCCTTAGGCCCAAAAATTTTTCCCGACGAAAGATTAAAAACACAACGAATTTAAACGATAATTTTTTGAAAACTTGACCAAAATTTAAGAGGGTCACAAAACTCATAGGATTTGATGGACAATTTTTACAATATGACCAAAATTTTGGGTAGGGGGTCAACTTTTTCAATTTTCTGGGAGGGAGGTGATCTACCGTGATCAAAACGTGATCTACACCCCCTTTTGGAAACCTTGCTTTACTATCAATTTTAAAGCAACTAAATAAATGTAAATGATAATGCAATTTACATTAGAGATAGAAATTGCAACTCCATTGGAATGGGATTGGAGTTGAGAAAATAGGCTTAAAATTAGGGGTTGGAGTAAATTTTTTAAATTTAATTGGGAACGGAGTTGAGTTGGAATTATTTTTAAATGTTATTGGTTGGAGTTGGTTGGAGTCATCAATATTTTCATTGGAGTTGGTATGGAGTTGGATGAAGAAGTTAGCTGTGGAAATTTCATTTTCCACTTAAATTTTTTCCATAAAAAATTGCACAATTATTGTGTCATTTTTTACTTAATAATGTTTTACATTTATAATAATACATAAACAAAAAATTAGTGTTGGAGTTTGAATGGAGTTGGAATAAGGCTCTTGTGGAGCTAATTGGAGTTGGAGTACAACATTAAATTTTGAATGGAGTTGGACAGGAGTTGGAGTAAGTTTTATAATTTTTGTTGGAGTTGTTGTTGAGTTGGTATGAATTCTTAATTGAGTTTGTTGAAGTTGGAGCAAATATTTTTTTCAATTTCTATCTCTAATTTACATTATATTTAGCAAGTATTTATAATTATTTCAGTTTGTATTGTTTACAAAATAAAAATATATTGAATTATAATATCTTTTAGTTGAAAATGGTATTAAACTTTTTATGAAAAGTGATCTATACTTTTTGATGTGCAACAAAATGTGCGCAAAAAAGAATATTCTTTATATCCTACTTATTGAAAAGTAGTGATATATAGCGTAACGTTAGCATTAAATTAAGTTTAGTAGTTAGAAAGTATTAGTCTCTGTTCACATGTTATCTGTTACTTTGTCTCTATTTTCAAGTGATGAGATTTTATTCTAAGTGACCAAACAGTCGCGTAGTTTAAACTGTACAAAACACAAAAAGGGGAAAATTTTTTTTTACATAATGAAACAAATAAGCTTAGAAAAAGCGTGACAGTTTGGCGACTTAGAATATAGAACTAATCACTGCTTTTGCCTATATATTATAAATCCCGTACATTATTCTAAATCACAAAATATTTAAACTCATATTCAAAATAGACTCATTTTCACCCCATTATTATGATTGGTGGCATATTTTTATATAAAATATAATTCAAAGAAAATCTAAGAATTTTACAATGACTTAAATAGTATGGAATTAATATAGTATTGGCGAGTAAAAATATTATCAAGTATTTTCCATCATTAACATCGATAATAACTTCATTAACTTTAAATACTACGCATTTAAAGTTAAAACCCTTAACATTAAAGCTGTTTTTTGGTTCTGGTAATCGGGTCTGTTGGGCTTGATTTTTTAGTTATTTCGTTCGGTTCGGTTTTGGTGTACTTATTTTACACAAACCCTACAATAAATCGATAACCCGATAAGCAAGTTTTATTGACTATAAAAGTATTTTTTTTCATAAGTGTATCTTCAAAATATTTTTTTAACATTATTTCAACAATTTAATCTTAAACAAAACGTTAAATTTATTAGAAATAGTAAAATTAAATAAAATATTATTTGCATAATTAATATTAGGAATCTAATTATCGATTATTTTATAGGATTTCTTTAAATATTTTTATATCTGTTTATCGGGTATTCGGGTTATCCGTCGGGTCGGTTTCTATGCTTTACTCTCGCGTCGGTTAAAAACTTTGTTTTCTGTTCGTCTTGGGTTTCAATTTTACTACCAGAACAGTTTTACTTAACATCAGTGTACAGGGAAAATACAATGCGAACCTGAATGCGATGTAACTTACTATCGACGTCAAGCATATTAGTTGCGTTTACGTATTTTACTATTTTGAAGCAGTTTATACAACAGTTATTCTATTTACTGGCAATATTTTATAATTCTTAGAGAGTTTAATAAAGAAGTTAAACAACGGCTTATTTTTATTGACGAAAACATAATCCGAAAGACGCACGGATAATAAAATCTGTTTTAGATGTTATGAGATTTCAGACTAGACTTAATAAATTTACTCCAAAATCGGTGACATATTTTACTATTGTCTTGACTTCAAGCGTTTCATTTACTAGTCTTGAAATATAATGTCAATATTCAATAGTTTCGATTTATCGGATATTTAACCACTATTTATACTTAATTTCCTGCTGACAAATAAATAGTATTAAATTTAATGAATTGCTAGTAACGAATCTGATTATAAAAAGGTAGAACATCATCACTGATGGCAAAGGAAATATATATTGAATTGAGAGTACAGTAAGTTACTTATGCGAACTGTTCATATATTTTCTTATCCAAGTTTTTGCAAAATCTTTTTGTAATGTTATTAGAACTAGAAATTAATTGCATAAATCTATCAAAATATTTAATAACACGTTCAATTCAGAACACAAACATTATTTTTATTTTTTTGTGGAAAACATTATTATTATGTTTGATAATTTATAAAAGATTTTTGTTCAATACTGAGCACCGTTTTCGCTGTGTTCAATTTAAAAAAGAGTAATAAACATAATATGAATTTAAAAAGAAACACTAAAGTACTTATTTTTTAAAATTATGTTGAATTAATTAATTATTTATTAATAAAGAGTAATAAACATAATATGAATTTAAAAAGAAACACTAAAGTACTTATTTTTTTAAATTATGTTGAATTAATTAATTATTTATTAAGTATTAATTAATATTAACAATAAAATGAATCCTAAGTTATCATTACAATCAAATACTTTATCGGAATTCAAACAAAAGCAAACTTATTTTAATAAATTTTATAAAAATTTTATTACGAAATCGTTATATTAAATTTTATTTTAATTAATAATAGAAGTTTAATTTACTTCTTCTTTCCCCATCCACAGCATCTTCTTCTATGATGAAAGAATATTGGACGTGGTCTGTAATAAGCAGGTCTATAACAGCAATAACGTGGACGATAACAACACGGAGCCATTAATACGAAATTTGAATCCAAATTATAGATTAATATTAATGTTAACATAAATGTTAACAAAACTATTTTTGAATTACGAAACATTTTATTAAAACTAAATTTTAAAGTTAAAACTTATTCTTATATATATATATAGTTTTTCAAAACAATTGATTTTAATGGGAATTTTCATTCAATTTAGAAATTTCAATGAAAACTATTTCATTCAAAATTACATAAATTTTTATTCTTACGTCAAATTAAAGAAAAAACAAAAAATAAAACAAATTTCACTAAAAAATAATTTAGAAAAAACAAAATATCAGTTTTTATTAATGTTTTTTTCTAAAATATTAATTAAAAACTTTTGATTAAAAACAATTGATTGAAAAATCATTATAAAAGTATTTTTAATCGTATTTATATGTATTTTCTTAAATTACGCTATTATTATAATCTTTTCTATTAAACATCTCTACGGACAAACAGACAGACAAATAATGTTAATTGTCAAAATCATAAGTTTTACTTTTTATAATAAAAGTGAGCGAAATTAAGATAAAAAATTGTTTAAATTATTAAATAGTTATATAACGTAAGCTTATTATCGATGGAACGAAACGTCTTATAAATTGAATTTCTTAGAAAATTAAATGTTTTCTAAAGATTATTATCTTTTTTCTAAAAATTTTATTTTATTTATTTCAAGGTTTTTTTATTTAAATAAAAATTAATCATAATTTTGATAGCATATTATTTATGCATTTTTTGTTCATCGATTCATTTTACGTTTCAAATAAGTTTTAAGCCATTAATCCTGCAATCAATTAGTATCAAAAAATTGCAAATTTTGTAGTATATTATAAAAGTTTACTATCAGTTTTTTATGTATTAAATAAGAATAACTACAAAAGATAAAATTTTTATAATTAGAGATTATAAATTCAGTAAATTTAATTTTTCTTATAAATTTAGTATATAATTTTAATTAATAAAATATATGTGACAGAATATAAATATGTTTAACCGAATTTTTATATTTATATTCCTTTTGACAGAAAAAAGTTTTAAATATTTATTAATAGACAATTAGTCGCCTTCTTTTGGAAAACTTTGTAACTAATATTGAAAAAGCATTACTCTTTTTTTGTAAAAATGAATTTTTTGTACAAATAATGTACAGTACAATGAAATCTATTTTTATTACAATTAGAAGTGCATTGAAAAATATGTGCATCTATTTTTCGATTTCATTATTATTAGCTAATTTAATAGTATTATAGTAATGATGAAAGCTGGAGCTGATGGAGCGGAGCTAAAAGTCAAATTTTTATAAGTTGAGCAGAAAGGTTGAACTTAAAGTAGATTATATTATTGTATGCAGAGGGCAGTAGAGTAAATTATACAATAAATGCTCATTACTGAAAACAGAGTAGTAAACGAAAATATATTTAAAAATAAAACTAATAAGAGGGTGACTATAATATTTCAATAACTTGTATTCACTTTTTATATGTAAATGTATACGAAAAGTGAGGTCACGTTTTTGTTATAATTAGAGCACCCTTTATAAATCAAGCAATACGAATCACACCTGTTCTGTATTTATATATGTGCGTTTTATTGTGTTAAAATTTTTCGTGTCAAGGTTTGTGACCTCAAATCAAACTGACCAATAGAATTTGAGAGGTGTCACTACAGAGCATAAAATTTCTGCTCAACTTATAAAAATTTGACTTTAGCTTAAGCTCGAGCTGAAATTCAGCTCGTGTTTTAAAAGTTTTAGAGCTGCATTTATCAGCTCAGCTCAGCATAGCTTTCAGCTTAAGTTCGGTATATCGAGCTTTTTGAGCTGGCTTTTAAATTTTATTTAAAGTATCTTTCAATTCCTATTTCAATATGCAAATAAAATATGATTCAAAAATTCAAAATCGATTGAAAAATGAAATTATTCATTTAATATTGTAATATTGAGTTATTATAATATTATTTTTATGTTTTGAAAAAATATTATATAAGTATAATACAAATTTCCATAAAAATAATACAATTATAATGACAAATTTCAGCTCATAAGCTCAGCTCAAAACTTTTGGATCTGGAAATAATTCAGCTCAGGTCTGAAAATTTTTGATTAGCTCAGCTCAGCTCGCAGCTCAACTAAAGCTCGGGTTTTTGAGCTGACTTTCATCACAAATTGATACCATCAAATCCACGATAATCAGCAAATTGTTTTATATTTATAAAATGTTACATCAATTTCATTTCTATTGTAAATGCGCTCTATTTATATAATGTTAATATTTTAATTATCTTTTAATAAATTTAGCACAAATAGTAAGATAAATTTAAAAACATTTTTTTGAGTAAAAATATTAATCTCTATTATATAAGTTCTCTCTCTCTCTCTCTCTCTCTCTCTCTCTCTCTCTCT
>JAQGAW010002613.1:0-14664 GCA_034698025.1 Phthiracarus crinitus | reverse complement strand
TTTGTGATTATTCTTAAAAATGAGTAAACATTTTGTGATCAGTTTGAATATTAAATTCAGTTCCGTTCAGATATTCAAATTTAACTTTCCCTTGAAAATGTAAGTAAAATTTAAAATATGATTTTATGTCACTTTTCAATTAAAAGTTCAAAAATAAAAGTTAATTAAATTATTTTATACTTTGTTTTTCACATTTTAATTTAAAATTTCAATTGTTACTAATTTTATGAATATTAAAATTTTACTTGTTTTTGCTTTTACTTCTATATTATATGTTAATATCAATTGAATATTGCTTTTTTATTAAGTTTAATTATTATTTTCAATAGAATATCAAATATAAAAAATATTTATTTACTTTTATTAATACTTCCAAAAAGAGAAACAACATTAACTATTTATATTAATAAAAAGATTTGAAGCCTATTAAACTGAGATAAAATACGTTTCCTTTCTGCTTTACCAAATATTACTTGCAATGTTTTTATTATTAAGTTGTAAATCTATTTTATTATAATTGACAGTTTGTAAAACAGATAACTTCCTCACCATTTTTGTCTAATTTTATTATAGATATTTTGAATTGTGATTATCCATTCCTCCGTCTGTCCGAGTACTCATTATATTTGATATGGAATTCTTTCTTTATAATTATTAAAGGATTTTCCATTTCTTTAAATTTATAAAGGGATTTTACACCTATTAATTGAGTCCCAATAGACAATAAATAAATAAATATTCATTGTTGAAAAGATAAAAATTTATTGACACAAAGTAAAATTAAAAAGGGATAAAAGGCATATTTCATTAATATTAGAGATAGACATGTTAATAAAATAAGACTTTACAGTTTTAAATTTAATTTTTTTTCAATAGCTATTTTCCAATATTTCCATTATTATTAAATTTAGAAATTAAATCAAAACATAATAAATTTTTTTTGTAAGTTATTAAGTTGTTTATTTAAATCGGCATATTCCAATCAGAATTTCTGAAAATTCAATTCTTATTCATATTTATATAAATAAATCTTTAAAAATAATTTAATTATGGCTTAATATAAAGCATTTTTATCGATATTTATTCATTTTTTTCCCTTTATTTACAAATATTTCTTTATAATTCAATGGAATATCCAGAATTTAAATTGATTTTGGTCTTAATTATCTTTTAATACAAATATTTATTTATAAAATAGAGTAATATTCCACTAAATATATTTGAATTAATTGTTTCTCTTCTATTTTAGTTTCTTTTAGATAAATTTCTTTCTCTCTATGAGTTTTTTTTAATTTTTGTCATGTTTTTATCTTTTCAAAATTTAATATTTTTGATTTATTGTCAATTAAAAATCCATTAATAAGGGTGAATTCCATTTATTATTGTAAATTATTGGAAACGAAATATTTCTAACCCCAACACATCAATCTATAGATGAATAAGATGAATATTTAAGATTTTTGATATACTTGAATTATAAACAACGAAAATAATATATTAAATTACTATATTGAATTAAAACGTCAGTTGATCCAGTTTATAATATTACTATTGGCGAAGCCGGTTTCCGAACATCTTGCCTTAATAATAAAATTTTCTTTGACTTTTACTTTTGTTTCAGCGAAAGTGAAATACAATTGAAATAAAAAATATAACTAAAAGCGAAAGTTAAAGTAAGATAAATTAAAATTAGTTCTTAAAGCAAGAGTGAAAGTGAATTAAATTTAAATAATAATAGAAAGTAAAATTGAAATACAGTTTAGATTAAAATTGTAAAATCAAAAGTGAATTAAAAAATACTTAACTTATATATAGTGTTGTTTCGCTTTTTGGAAGAAAAAGTAAAAGCGAATAAATATTTTTACTTTTACTCTCGCTTCAGCGAAAGCAAAATACAATTGAAATTAATATTTGCAATAAAAGCAAAAGTAAAATATAATTGAAATATAAAATATTTTAAAAGAAAAAGCAAAATACAATCAAAATCAAAATTGAGAAAGAAAAAGTAAAATAAAAATTACATGTCTTTTACTTTTACTTTATCTATAATAATATATGGAAAAGCGAAATTAAAAAGTAAAAGTAATATTAAATTTTCAATTTTAATTTCGCTTTAAAGCGAAAGTTAACTACGATTTAAATTATTTTTGAATTAAAAGCGAAATCCAAATACAATTAAAATTAGAATTAAAACTAAAAGTAAAAGTAAAATACAATTGAAATAAAAAAGTTTTGAAAAAGTAAAAGTAAAAGAAAAGCAAAATTAAAATTCGGAAGTAAAACAACACTAGTTATATATCAAAAATTATATGATAAAGCGAAATAAAAAAGTAATGTAAAAATAAATTTTCAATTAAACTTTCACTTCAAGCAAATGTAAAATACAATCGAAATCTAATTTTTAAACAAATGCAAAAGCGAAATTAACAAAAATTGAAATAATTTTCGAAAGCTAAAGTGAAAGTCAATTGAAATTAAAATTGTAATTGAAAGCGAAAGTGAAAGAAAGTTATATTTAAATAAATATAAAAAGAAAAAGGAAAAGAAAATTTAAATCATAATTTTAAAATTGAACAACACTATTTTAAACTAATTTAAATTATTTTGAACTATTTTAAATTAAAGCATTATAATTAAAAATATAGCTGTTTTTCTTTATCTAAAAATAATAAAATTAAAACTTAAAAGATTTCAATTTATAAAGCTTATTTTTTTGACTTGAAAAAATTTCATAAAGTACTATCAGATAATAGCACGTAGAGGCTACCTATAATGTGAAATCCATATATCATTTTCGGTAAAGTAAGTTAAAAAACCAGCTCCAGCTTCACATAAATAAAAATTTTTTATATTAACTAAATTTACAGTTTATTATGAAATAATGATTAAATAATAAAAATGTTTTAAGTGTCGTGTCTTTTAATAAATTATATATTTAGCTCAATATAAATGAATTATAATTAATAATGTGTCGGAGCGCTTAACAAAGGGTTGTTTGGCATTTTAGAAGAAAACTTTAATGCCAATTTAAAAGAAATACAATTGAAATTAGGATGAAAAATAAAAGTTAAAGTGAAATATGATTGAAATAAAGTTTTACTTAAGAGAAAAATATATTTGTTATAAATAAATTTTGAAATAAAACAACACAATTCACATGTATCACCATCTTGAAGCCTTTTTTAAACATTAAAGTTTTTAAAAAATGTTTTAAAAATAATTTTCACTACAATCCAAAATATTTATTTCTAATTTTTTTCATATAAGTATTATTTAGTTTTAAAAAGAATTTGCAGTTTTTTAAATTTAAAAAAAACAGTATTTTCAGCAATTTTTAAAGTTAATAAATAAATATATATAAATAAATTGGTATTTAACATTAATTTAATCGCAAATACATTAGCAATAATAACTCATTTAAAAATTTTTTTAAATAAATAACTAAAAAATTTTTTATAAAATAGTTTGAATAAACTCAATTTAGTTATTTATTGCAATTAAAAAATAATACAAAACAAAAGTAATTATTTTTAAAAACAACTTAATTTTATAATTCGTTTTATATTTGTAAAACAAGGGGCATATCCATATGATATATGAATAAATCAAAAATAGAATAATATTTTGTTTCTAATATTTATCATACAGCTCATAAAACAAAAAGCTAATATGAGAAATAAGGCTAATATGAAGAATATAAATCATTTTATATTCGCAACATTCGAAAATATAAAAATAATTATTTAAAGAAAAATTGATAAGATTAATAAGATTTTAACATAATATTTTCATAATATAAAATTTTTAATTTCGATTAATTGATATGCATTTAAAAAAAATATAAAAGATAAATCTATATTCAATTAAGATTATATATTCAATAAATATATAATAATCTATATATAAAAATGCGATTTAATTCTCCAAAATTTTAAAATTAACTTAAAATAAAACTGAATAATAAAAAATTTTAAAAACTGTAATATTGTTGCAATATTAAAACAACTCTAATCTGATTATAAATTTGATCAATACAATATTACCCTTAACTAAAAATAAGATAAAACAAAAAAGAGTATGAACATACATAATGAGCTCACTTTGGGTTATATTCTGTTTTAATTAAATATTAAAGTCAAATTTTTTCTGTTAAGTATTTTGGCATCTAAATTATTTATTATATTGTTGCAAAAATTAATTTTTATTTTTGTTTTTCTTTTACTTTTATTAAAAATATTTTAATTATAATTCTATTAATCTTTTTTTTATTTAAATTTTTATTATGATAGTATTTTTGATATGAGTTATAAATTTTATTTCTTAACTCAATTGTATATCATTTTCAATTTTGCGTCTGTTTTATTTAATTGAATTTTAAATTTACTTTTTAGCTCACTTTGTAAAAGTTAGCTATTGTATTTGACATTTCTATCTGTGTGTGTGTCTGTATTTAGACGCACTAGTTGACCATAGTATTCAGCACGTATTTTAAAATTGTTTTCTCGATACTTATTAAGGGATTTATGAACTATATCCTAAGAATAAGCTTAAAATGAACTATAAATAGCATAAAAACGGCAAAGAATGGCTTTATAATTGCCAAAAATGGTTAAAAATTAGTATATATTAGATTAAAAAAGGAAAAAATATGTTTTTAAAAAGGCTAAGAAAAGGCTTTAATACATTCAAAACTGGCATTAAAATCTATTAAATAATGATATAAAATTTGAAAAAATAGGTAAAATATGCTTTATAATAACATTATTAAAACTATTTAAAGTTAAAATCAATCACAATTTTAAATTCATGTTTAGTTATATTTTTAACGTTATGAAGACAAAATCCTTCTAATTTATTTTTTAATTTTGAAATTAATATTAATTAATGTATTAATTGCTTTACAATTTTACTTTTCAAAAAACATACTTTCACTTGTATTTCGTTTTAGATTTTAAATTTAATTTTTGATTCATTTGCCTTTTAATTTTCAGTTTTAATTTAAGTTTTATTTCCAAGGTTTTTCAATTTCAATTAATCGAAAAGAAATTACTATTATATTATAAATTTCAATTTCAATTTTTAAAATGGAAAGAACATTACTACGATGATAATTTATATTATTAATATCAATAAAATAATAAAATATTAAAGAATATACAAAAATTAAAAAATTTATCAAAATAAAAATATTACTTTGAAATAAATAAAAGAGCTTTTCGAAAAAGATGATTTTTTAAAATTTGATTTTGATTGTTTTAGTTTTTTGCATTAATTTAAATAAAAAAATATTAATATTGTAAAAATAAACCAAAAAAGTTAATTTTAATTAAATAATTGTAATGTTAAATTATTTTGATTTATGTTTTACTGTTTATTTAAATTTTTATAAATAATAATTCTTAAAATCAGAAATATGTATCATAGAACGATTAAGCTTTAGTAACTTGAATTCTTTTTATTTAAAATTATAATTTTAAAGGCTTCTGTCCGTCCTTCTATCTGTCAGTCTATCCGTTGAACTGTATTTAAATTTATTTTGGGATTTTTTCTTGATATTTATAAGAAAAGAGGAGTCTTTGAGAAAAAAATGTGCTAAAAAAGAGCCAAAAATTGTTATATAAATGAACAAAAAGAGATAAAATTTGTCTAAAAATGACAAATAATAAAATAAAATTGGACAAAAATTTAGTTAAAATAATCAAAACTTGCTTTAAAATCTATTAATTAATGATCAAATATCGCTTAATTTAATATTTAGAGTAAAAGTATTTCGAGTTATCATCAATCACAAGCGTAATAATATTCGAATATATACTACTTTTGAGTTTTCGCTTAACAACAATATGTGTGACGTTGACTCATAAAACACAACAGAATCAAAAATCTTTAAACACTTACTCACAATATTATGTAAATCTTTAAGTTTTTTCATTGAATATACAGTAAAAGTAAAATACACCTAAAAACAAAATAAAATAAGTTGACCAACAAAATAAACTAAAATTAAAAAGTCAAAAATATTTAATAATCAAAGATTTGGAATATACAATTGAGTTAACTTATAATATAACACATAGCGAGCTCATTATGTATGTTCATACTCTTTCTAGTTTTACAAGCAATTATAAACGAAATTTTTAATTTATTATTATTAATTTTATAGGTTATTATCAATTCAAATGATTAATGTAATATTTTCCAACTTAAACTTTACGTTAAAAATAAAAATTTGATTCATAAATAAATATATAATCACATCGGTCTAGTATTCTATATAAGGAATAAATTATTTAAAATTTAATTTTTAAAACAATTATAGAGATTTAATTTTTTATAATTAATTATTTTTTAAAACCCATTTTATGCATATTTAGTTTATTCAATTATTACATAAATATATATGAAAATAATATCGTAACATTTACATAAACATAAACAATTACAGTATAATGTTTTGCCGGAGATGAACTTTTTCGTGAAAAGCATTACACATTTATGTCTTGAGTAAATAGCGTATCCATAGACTTTTCTTTCACTTAATTTATTTCATAATGAATATCTTTGTAATTATAACAATACCAGTGTAAAACTTATGTAAAGTATTGAGAATCCGTTTACGAAGTGATTACGGAATAACCAAGAAAATCCATGATAAAATACATCATGTAAACTCCCTCTTTGGATGTAAAAGTGCATCCTGTCGTAATCGGACATTTATCGTATTGCCATCGAGACAGTATTTACCGAATGACACTCATGAAAACTATGTCCTTCTTTGTTGCTTCACGTACTTGTTAATAAACCACGGGACAGGTATCTACATCTTCAATGAATTAAATCATAGAATAATGAATAATTGTCCATAACAATAATCATGAAACATTCATCAATTAACATCATCATGAAATAAATATCATTAACAAACGCTAATATTCGTTTTAATCAATTCCAAATTCAGGCTTTAATTAGCACAAAATAAGATTTACACGAAATTGTGATTACATGTGTTTTTTAAAATTAGTGAGTTAATCAAAGAGGTTTTATAATGCTAAACGTGACATTGAAGTACACTACCATGCACATAATACGATATATGAATAAGCATTATCAAATGTTTAAACAAGTATCTTATTATATAAATAAGCGTATTATTAAAGTAATATAAATCAAATAATAATATTAGCGATGAAATTTCATCACTAATAGTGGTGTGACTAATCGGTCACTGGAACATAATCTAAATTTTGAATAATTTTTTGTAAATTTAATAAGAAATACATTTAAATGTAATAGAATGCAAGAAAAATCTATATTTGTCAGGTTTATAAATTTAAAAAAATAATTTGTAATCAAATATGTATTGTCCTTTAAAATTAAGTTAATATTATGTGTATATTAAATGATTTTTTGCAATATAATTAAAAAATTAAAAATAGTGTAAAACATTAAATAATGTAGAAAATTTCAAAAATATTCATTTCGTTCACTTAATTTTCACTTAAATTAAATAAATTATTATAAAATTAAGTCAATTGTTAATTAAACGATTTTCACAAAACTTATAATAACTTATAAAAAACCTTATAAATAAACTTATAACAAAATTATATATGATTAAATACTTAAGTTATTTTACCTTAAAAACTGAAAAATATATTTTTTTTTGTTTTCAAAAGTTTTAATATAATTTAACCGACTATTAGTAAGTGTTGTGCCGAGATTGAAAACAAAAATAAAAATAGAATAAAATTATAAAACTTTATTTTGATTTATCGAAATAGAAACAAAATAGTTTAAAAAAATTAATTAATAACAAAATAAAAATAAAATTGATTAAAAATATTTTAAAAATAAAAATTAAAATAAAATACTTTCAAAATTTTGTTGAAAACAAAAATAGAAATAAAATAAATTAAAAATCTGTAAATTTTGTAATAGATTAAAAATCTTTAAAATAATCTATTTTTATATCGATTTTTAAAGAAAATAAAAATAAAAATCGATTATATTAAACAATTTTATTTCCATTTATCGAAATAGAAATAAAATAGTTAAAGAAAAAGTTGGAAAATAAAAATAAAAATTAAATAATTTAAAATAAATTTTGAAAATAGAAATAAAATTAAAATAAATCGAATGTTGCAATCGGCACAACACTACTAAATAATTATGGATATTAACATGGAAATAACTAACATGAAAGAAATATAAATAGAATAAATTCAAACAAACGATGTAATATAAACGATCTAGTATGTTATTATAAAAACTTCTAAAAGTGAGCTTTTTGATAACGTATTGTCATTATTAGTATTTATCTTGACTTAGTTTCTTTAAAAATAATAATATATTTGTCAATAACAATCCTCAATTAATATATTGTTATTAAATAAATACAAAACATTTTGCTTTAAAATAATTTCATAAATCGGTCACATGTTTATTAAAATAATTTTATTTGATAAGAACAGAATTTGATTTTAATTATTGCTAATTTGAATTCTCTATAATTTTCTAAAAAAACAAAATTACGAAATTATTTTTGACAATTTGATTTCAAAAGATATACAACATTAGTTTGAAAATCACATATCTGTTTGTTATCCGGAAACTCAATAATCAATTTTAAGAAAATCAAAAGTGTTTTAGAATCAAATATTGAATAATCTAGTGTTAATTGTTTTAAAAATTATATATTATTTGTTGCACACTTTTGGCTAAAATCATATTTTTTATAGTTAATTTTCGAATTAGCATTTAATTCACATACAATAAATTTATAAACTGTATGTCATAATAAATAGCTACTATCAAACTAGCTAAATAAATTTTCTTTAATGTTATTGGATTCATTAGAGAGTATATAATACCCAATATATTTATAATTTACAATTATTTATGTATCTAAGATATCTTTGATGTAATACCTGATTTCTTTATTCTGTTTTTTAGAGAGATTTAGCTCTAACTTGAATGCATGCATATTGGAATTTGGTGGATTAACATATTCATATTTTGGTTAAATTGTGCTTCCATACTTATGTTTTTAATTAGCTAATTAAAAAATTAAAAATTAAATTAGTATATTTTATTTCACATTTGCTTTCAATTTTCATTTAAATTTAACTTACTTTCACTTTTGCTTGCAGAAGTTATTTTAAAATAACTTACTTTCAGACTTACTTTTTTCTTCAGTTAAACAACTTTTAGTTACAAATTTTTAGAATTTTTTAATGAGACGTTTCGAAGGCTTATGTTATCAGCACTTCTTTTTCAATCAAACACAGTTAACAGACTATTATGAAAAACTGTTTTGTCGCATAAGTTTTACGTTTGAAAGTTAGTTAACTAATGTTTCGAAGCATTTGTTGCGTTTTATGGCGTTTGGGAGAGTATTAGGTTAAGAGTTTCGTATTTACCACTTAAACTTATTCAATAAATTAAAGAATTTATAAACAAAAAATTTATACGGGGATATAGCTATGCCTAACTTACTTTCACTTTCTCTTTTGTTTATATTTTTTATTTCAATTATATTTCACTTTCGCTTAAGTGAAAGTAAATTTTTGCTTTTAATTTTCGTAATTTTTATTGTGTGCAAGTATAGATAAGCTTATAAGTTGAATCTCTAAGTTGTTTGTTTCCAAAATTAGAAGAAAGAGCTTTATTTTTAATTAAAAAACTATGGATTCATGACTGTAATAACAATTTAAAAATAAAATTTATATAAGCTGTAATTATTATATTATTACGAAGCAAATAGTATAATGGCATTGCTTTACGTACGCTGGTTTGTTGTGTACATTTCTTATTCTTAAATATTCCAAATCACATTTCACAATGTTTCCGTCTTTAGCAAATACGTCATCAAATTCTTTAATAATTTCCAACATTTCTTGTCTTCCTTTCGACAATCGTTGTTTATTCTTAGTTTGGTTTAATATTTGCTTTTCCAATTCCATTTTGATTCACTTGCTGTGGCTAAACATGTATTGATAAATGTTTTCGCTCCAAAATATTTACGATTAGTTCGTTTTGATTTGTTTTGATTATCTTCGTTTTGGATTAATGATTTGTAGTGAAATAATTTAATTGTTAAATCGATTGTTATCGGAAATTCACTTCCAATGTTTACGCCTAATAATAGTGTATATCGGAATTTATTCAGTACAATAACTTCGATATTCTTTGTTACATGGTTTATGGTTAATGGTAGTATCGCTTTACCAACAGCTTTGCAGATACCATTAGCTGTATCCTTACTAATTCGATATTTATAATCAATTTGAATTCTAAAATTTTTAGCTGTTTATAAATTAATCATTTTAATTGTTGAACCCATATCGATAACCGCATTAGACACAACATTATTAATTGTTACTTGAATTAAAATGAATTGAGTCAGTGAATACTTTGTTGCACTTTGCTTTATTGATTGATTGTTTACAGTTGCTAATTGTGACACTGCTTTATCATCACTATCTTTAGACTTGGTGTCAGAATATTTAAAGTTTTGTTTACTTTTATAATTCGGATCATAATGTTGACATTCATTTGCCCAGTGATACGCGTTTGCTCTTCCCTTCTTCTTACAAATAAAACAAGGTTTCGGTGGTTAGCGTTTAACTATATTATCAGTTCCAGTCTTTGGCTACCATTTATAACCGTTTGTATCTGATTATGTTTAACGCAGTGATCTATTGTGCAATTCAAATATGAAATTATTCTATCCGTATTTGTTTGTTTCTTTAATTTCGGCAAAACTTGATTTTCTTCAATTCGATTCGCTAATTCTAACCTTTCGATTATTGTTAATAGGTTAACAGCTAACATAATACTTTGATAATGATATTGTAAACCATTTGTTAACAAATCTATTCGATGATTGGTATTGATTCCCACTTCATCTAACAATTGCATCTTTTTATCATAATATGTAAGTATAGTGTCATCACTCTTTAGCTTTAAATTAGTTGCGGTGATGAGAGGTTGTGCTTGTTTAGTGTCAAAACGTGGAATTAATTCGTACTCAACTTGTTTGAGTCTTAGCATTGATATGTTTGGTAATATTCGTGTTGCATAAAATTCAAGTGCAGAACCATTTAATAATAACGTTAACTGTTCCAAATTTTCACTCTCTTCCTTGAATGGTTTAAGTGCTATCTTTTCAACAATTAACCACCTCTTAATTGGTATCGAATTGGTTGTGCCGTCAAATTTATCGATTTTGATTGATTCCATTGTTTTCGTTTCAATAATAACAGTTTGAGTTTCACTGGTGATTAAATTGTTTACTGTTTGTGTTACCTGAGTATCAGTATTATCACTTTTATCACTAATATTTATTGACGATAACTTTTTGACTATTTTATTAAATTGTTTATCACTAGCCTTTGGTATTCGCTAACCACTAGTGTGTAACTGTTTGTAATCAATTCTTAGCTTTGCTGCTCTTGGTTGCTGTACACGTATTTGTTTATCACTTTCGGTCGTGATTAACAAAATATTATTTACACAATTTAAAATATTAATAATTATAAGTTATGACATACAAATTCTTTTGATATAGTGATTCACAAATTATCAATAATTATATTATTAGTGCTCACGAAGAACAAATTGATTTAATTTTTCAAAGTATGGTATGATTTTTTGTTAATATTTATATAATTTTATTTTTATTTACGAATTTTATCAATTATTTCTATCAAAATAATTTAATAATCAATGATTTAATTTAATTAATAGTCGTTTGTATTGATATTTAATCATTGAATGCTTTTTTAAAAGCACATATCATTGAGTTATATTTAAACATGGCTAACATATTATTATCAACTGATATCATATTTATGTTCAATTTTATACTAATCTTTTATTGCTTAATTATTTATATTAATTTCGATATCGATTTATTTATATATTATTGTTGATTAATTTTTCCAATTATTATAATGAGCATTAATTTAACAGTAATAAGTTATTTGTTTTTCTTTTTTTATATTCAATTATAAATTTAAACGCAGTTAGTTTTTAATGATTGTGTTTTGAATTCAATTAAATATTATTATCATTCGTTATTAATTAATTGAAATACTTTGCAATCTGATTGAGATTTATCGTTAAATAAACACAAATTTATATATAAATATCAGTGAATATGGTCAAATTAAATTATTATTCATTTAATTATGCATCAAAATATTTTAAGTAATTTATTTATTAATGAATTTGTTTGCAATTAAAAAACTATGTTTAATTATTAAAATTGTTATGACTTGATCATTAATTTGAGCTTCATTTGACAATTATTCAAATATCATATATTATTAATAATGCTTATAATTTAATCAATTTATTTATTCGCATGTAAATTGATATTCAATATATAATTGCATTAAATATGATAACATATGTACGTCATTGACTTTATTCATTAATTATTGATTTATTAATTTCTCAAATATGATTGAATTCAATTTGAGATTAAATTATTTATCATCAATATATTATTATTAAATATTAATTTCGTATTATTTTTGTCAACTTAATATTTTACAAAGATTATGATTTATTAATCAATTTTACTAATAATGGCATCAAATATACGAAATTGATTTAATTAAATATGTAATTCCAATAATTGAATGAATCATTATAAGTGATTATAAATAATGCTCTAAATATATTAATTAACGAATTATTAATCGTATTGTCTATGACAGTTTATGTCAATTTATTCAATGAAAATTTATATATTCGTATCAAATTTAATCAAATTTTAAAAGCTTAATGTTTATCGCATATATGTCATTGAATTTTTAAAATTAATATTTTACATACATATACATCGATCATATAATCTTAAGTAAAGTTAGCTTAAATTAAATTATATCTAATTTAAATTATAATTTAATCTCAATTACGGAATGAGTTGAAGCCGACTGCGCCACTATCATGACCAGTATAATTATTAGTGCTTGATTAAACACAATTAAGAATTAACGGTCAAATTATTGTATAAATGAATGCACAAAATGGATTCACAGAACAATGCTTTATTCAAAATATAAGACGAAATAATTCAGATATAAATATAGTTAATACGTTATATAATTATATAATATAAGACGTTATAATTTCATAAATCATGCAATAATAATAAATGAATTAACACTCATTTAAAACTCATATATACAACTATTAGTCAATATGACTAACCGTCACATCAATAGATTATTAATTAAATATAAATTTAATTTTGTATATGGAATTAAACTAATTTTAAATTTATTATTGAACAAAAAATTGGAAATTTACAGAACTTTTAATCTTAATTTGCTTAAAAGAATAAAAGAAATAAATTGTAAAAAGAATAAAGTAAATTGAAAGAGATATATACGAGTTACTTTATAAAATTAATTAATTATCACTGATTTTTTGTATAATTATAAAATTAGATATAAAAGATTTTTATTTTTTTTAAACCTGTTTAGGAATATGTTAGATTAAAAATTATAATAGATTTTCAGTTTAAATAACTAAAAATATAATTTAACAATAAAAAGAATTTTAAATCGATATAGTTCATTTAATATTTAATACTATGTTTATCATTATTTAATAGATTTTAAAACAATTTTTGATTATTTTAAATTCCGTATTTTACAAACTTTAGCGCGCGATCCTTGTATTTCTCGCAGAAGATACATTGGAAATAAAAATAACTTGTATCTCCAGCACACCATGTATTGCCCTTATTTATTTTATGAAGTGTTATTTTTTATGAATCCCAAACACAGAGTGGGTTTCAAAAACAAAAAAAAAAGAATTAAATATAATTTTATTATAATTAAATGATATTGTAAATCTAACATAGATTAGATGAAGCATTTGTTTGTTTAAATTCAAGTAAACATTTCTTTCGTGGAATAAAAGGTTTTTTTTTATTGATTTAACAAAAGGTATTTATTATGGATATCCAGTTATAAATACACAAATTTTAATTATAAATATTAATACAATTATCTATAATTACTTGTCGGAACATGGCTCAACAACAAGAGACTTGACTTATTGATATGCGAATATCAATTGAGGCTTACATACAACACCTTATACACTTATTACATAACTAGAATATTAATCATTATAAAGTACAAAACGTTTTGATATTAAATTTATTAGTAATACGAATATTCATTTGCTATTTAGAAAAACATTTTCTTGAAATTTATAGCTTAAAGCTCTTACTATTGAGTGGATGAGAGCTTTTGCCTCCCTCATTCGTTATACCAATGCCTTGGATATAAATATTTTGCAGTTTCTGCATGAAAATGGTGGATGTTTAGTAGATGTAGCGTTTTGATTGCTTTGCCTATGATTTGATTGATGCGTGGATTGCGATTGTTGAGGCTTTGGACTTGGGTTAGAAGTAGTCTGGAAATACTGTGCTAAGATAACAGTACTGAATTATGAGTTATACAATTAATAAGGAATATGAACTAAAAGTTAGAGCTGTGATGCTTATTCAGCGCAGAACACTGAGTGTGACTTATGATTCGCGATAATATTTAACAATATTTCTAACAAGATCGATACGGTCATAAAATCTGACTTTGCTTTTTAAATTTTAATAAGTTAAATAATTTTTATATCTAGTGA
>JAQGAW010002612.1:0-14665 GCA_034698025.1 Phthiracarus crinitus | reverse complement strand
TGGGTGTTCGGGTTTTTTTAAGCGTAGCGTAAGACGGAAACTCATCTATAGGTATGCTAATAGTCATCCAATAATTCCATTAAATAAATGCGCTATAATTTATATTATTTTCATTACGGTATTGTGAACTTCTCTTACTTCCGATAACACAAAACATACTGTATATTATAGTTATTTCTATAGAAAAGCGAAAGTCGTTAGGCGTAAGAGATCTTTGTTATTAGGAAATACAAAATTAATAAATCAGATTTATGTTTACACTAAAGATTTCTGCTTTTTTACTTTATTGTCATTCCTATTAACGGACAATAAAAAACGTTATTTTGTTTGTAAATGCATTTAACCCTCTTTTACTATCTATTGACTATCAAACGAAAGTGTAATGCAAGCGAAATACATACACAATCATTGCCTGAGTTTGAATTAACAATCATTGAATTTTTTATATAAAAAATTTGATGGAATACTTAAAATTAGATAATTACTTAATAAATATAATATTTTATTCATAGAGGTTTTTGCTTAATAGTCAAAAGCATTCACAAACTGGACCCAAATCTTTTGATTTATATAATAAAATATGTAACATTGATTAGCATTAACAATAATATGACATTGATTGAGATTTTAATCAAAAATATTTATTAAAATATGCAAACTATGACGAAATTAATATATCAATATTATAATAAACAAAAACGGCACATTCATAGATAGCTGACTAATGTAAACTTCTAAAAAAATTATACTAGCCTTTAAGTCAATACTTTAAAAGATATCCGAATCCCTTAATTAATATAAAAAATAGGTTTAATCCTTTAATAAATGTAAAAACTGCCTGCACGATGACAGACGGACAGATAGACATAGTCAAATCCATAATCTGAACTTCTCTACTAGAAATTCAGCTAAAAAAAGTGTTTCCTATAAATTCCAATAAAACAATAAAATTCAAGTCTATTTTTGCGAAAACTGTAAACTAATCGAATATTTTTTGTTTCGGAACATCCGATAAAATTATAAAACCAAATAAGGGTCGCAAATTTTAAAAGCTTTATTTTAACAAATTTATATAGGTTTAGATCGTTAGCTATTTATTATTAAAAATTTTTGTTATTTTCGTTAACCCGCAAAGCGGGTTTTCCAACATTATTATTTATTAATTGTCTGTTATTGTTTTTATTATTTAAGACCATAAGATTGTGAGCTTTTAGCTTAAGATTTAAACAAAATTTTCATTATAACTTGCATATGTCTTCTTATATATAAGTCTTTAATAATTATTAATCACAAAAAATCCGATAATTTCATATAAAACAATATTAAATACATTAAAAAATGTTTATTAGTTTATAAAATGTATTTAAACAATATATTTTTATTTAAAAAAGATTTTTAAATTTATAAATAAAGTATATGTAAATTTTGAGGGGATATAGGAATACTAATAAAATATTTAAAACTGCATTTTGCCGTTTCAGATGTCAAGCAGGCACTGGAAATTGTATTATAGATAAGCAACATCGCAATCAATGCCAAGCGTGTAGACTTAAAAAATGTATGACAATGGTAAGCATTTGTTTTTAATTAACCATTTAATTAATAAATAATCCTTTTTGAGTATTAAATGCAATAAATATGTGCTTGAACTTAGAGAAACGGAAAATATTTACTTTATCTAAAATATCTTATACCCTAAATTTTAAATGATATCCTGCTTCTTATAATTTTGACCAAAAGTTATTCTATTTATTGTATAGCCCTCACCCAATGTATAGCCCGCACTTAATATTTAGGTATCATACATAAAATATGATAAAATATTCGACATATAAATTTGTAAACACTAACATAATGATATAAACAAGAGGACAAGTTAAATCCAAATTTAATACAATACATTATAGGGATAGTATCGAAAAATATAACATTATTTCAGATCGTCTTATTAGAATAATTTTTCTTGTATAGCACAGATCGGGGCACTAATAAATACTTAGTGACGAGACATAAAAAAGTGGCGACGTAGTATTATTTTTCACAGTATTTGCGACATTACGTTACTCTGTTTTATATGTCTGTCCACTAAGTATGTCCACTAAGTCTGTATCAGTGTGCCGATCTGTGGTGCATAGCCCGCACAAGCATATTTTTGATAAAAATCACTTTATATATATTGTATAGCCCGCGGTCTTTTGTTGAAAATTTAGGGTTCTTCTTTCAACTACGTTTCAGTAAATTTATGATTACTATTATTGAAATTTGTTGGATTCGGGCTTTAAATCAAAAACTCTTTCGGTTTGTGAAATTGTTTTCCAAACTTATTAAACTTTATTTTCTTTTAAAAGTTAAGTCCTATTTTTTCTTCTTAGTTTAATTTTATGTAATATAAATTGGTATTTAAACAAAATTTACAAATTAATTAAAGTTGTTTTTACGGTCTTTCTTTTAACGAGAAAAATTTGTTAAATTTTTAATGCATAAATTTTGTGAGGTTCGTAAAAACTTTAGCGAAATATGTAAATTTTCTATGATAGCTTAATCCAAATCCTTTAATCCTGAAATATCTCTGAATATAAGATATAGGAATAAAATATTTTTATGTTATTAAAATTTAAAGTCAAGCTTTAGTACGTCGGGTTTAAACAGTAGTTCTAGATTAGTCTACTAATTGTAAAGATTTTTAAAAAATTCTGAATTCCTATTTACCTTTTGTAACATATTTATATTTATATCTTTTTTTAAAAAAGCATTTTTTTATTTAAAAATTTTATTTAATACGCTTCATAAGGGAATGAATAAAGATGGTAAGTCTAATTAATAATTCAAACTATAAAATGAAAATAAGCAAAAATAAAATAAGAATATTTCATTTATCATAATTTAAAAAAAACAATTAAATACTTATTTTATTTCTGATATCTGAAATTACATATAATTGAAACTCTATATCTATTCGGTAAAAATAGACAGTAATTAAAATTATTTAAGCGAATTAGTTATTTTTAAATCTTAATTACATTAATCAATAAGAATTTATATAACTATCTATTGAAGCGGTTCAAAATGAAAGGCAACCAAGAAATACTGCAACGATCAGACCCGAGACTTTGATGAACGATAGTGATAGTGAAAGGTTGCTGAGAGAAGGCGTCGCAGCAACAGTTGCCGCTTGTTTTGCAACCGGAACTGGTATAGAGATTAATGCTAACGATTTTAAGTATATTGCGATAAAACGGGTGAAATTTTTTTGTTTCAGGCATTCGACAAGTTTCAACCAATCGCTGTTCTTCGATCAATTTTTCGCAAAATCAAATGTCGTCCGATATTCGTCGAAACTCGATTAATATTAATCGAAATTCCGATGACAACAATATTGAAGAGAATACTAAAGGTAATTAAAGTTCAATTGTTTTATGGGTTTCCTATAATGTAAATAATTTTCTACATAAATTAATCGAATAATTAATAACCCAATCGTCGCCTATACTTCATTTATACAAATTTGACAGAAAAGTATCGAATGATTTTAAGATTAAATTCTACCAAATTTTTATGATTAATATCATTTAAAAATTAATTTAATTTTAAGGTTTTTAATATTAATGAGATAATCCTAAATTTCTTATTTAATGTACTAAAATAGTGCTTTATTTCAGTAATAATTAAATATCAAAGTAGTAAATAATGTCGAGTTCGAACACATCCATCCATTACTAATATAAACATGCATAACCACAGAATATTTCATTGTGAAGGGCGGACTGAAGCCATTAATGAACTATGCGTTACTCAATTATTACTTTACACATAGTCTATGACTGGCGTTAATCAATCCATCACATTGAATTACTCTGTTGTCATAACCTTTCAATGTGTCTCTCAATCAGTACCCCTTCTTTTTATTAAATTAATATATATTCACAAAAGAATTAATTTTTAAATATTTGTAAAAAAAACACAAAAATTGAATAAAATTCAAAAATTATTTAATAGATCAAGAAAGATCACGAATTGGATCGCATATTGACTATAATAATAGTAATAATTATCACTTAAACATAACGAATCCAATTAGCGGTATGGCATCGTTTGGATATTCAGTGGCTGCCGATCAAGCGTTCAGTGCAATGGTATGCCATTCCGAATCGATATACGAAACATCCGCTCGTCTATTATTTATGGCGGTTAAGTGGGCTAAGAATTTGCCATCGTTTGCTAATTTAATTTTTCGCGATCAAGTAATCCATTATAACGCGATTCATAATTAAAATATTTTTCGCAAATACTTATACAAAATATATGTTAAGGTAATTCTTCTCGAAGAATCGTGGGCTGAAATATTTTTGCTTTGCGCCATACAATGGAGTTTACCGATAGAAAAGTGTCCGATGTTTTCAATGAATAACGCATCGGAGACTAGCATTCATTCGGCGGATATGAGTACGTTAAATGATGCTCTGAATCGATTCCGAAATGTCGCAGTCGATGCCGCAGAGTTCGCGTGTTTAAAGGCGTTGTCGTTATTCAAACCCGGTATCTGTCTATTATTTATTTATAGTGTATTATAATTGCTTAATTAATTTAGTTATTTTTATTTTATTTTCGAAACTGAATCATATAATATTAGCAAAAAACGAAATAAAAATTAATTCTTTGTTTTTAAAATTATTAGATATAAATTTTAGCAATTTATTTAAAAGAATAAATAAATAAATTATGAAAATAAACTTACTAAATGAAGAATAATTAGTTTATGATCTTTAAATATAATTAGGAACCTAAGCCTAGATCCTTTCGACTAGGTTTAAGCTCAGCCTATATTTTCGTCTTAAAATAGTATGTATATTTTGTGATTTCTAATTTAACACTTGATTTTTTTATTTTTATTTCATTAGTTTAAAAAATTATTTGTTCGATTATTTTTTATAACAATAAATGATTTTTCTCAAAATTGTCCACGATTTCAGTTAGGGTGTCAGGGAATTCAATTATTAATATCTCTAACTCAACGCTTTAGAACATAATTTAAATTAAAATTATATAAATAAAATAACAGAATTTAACTTCAATTTTTAATAGACTTAAATTTAATTTTTCGAGTTTGCATATTTTTTGAATTATCATTCAATATAAATCATAGTTAATGATAAAATTTGAATTTTGCTTATAACGACTAACTTAATTTGAAATAATAGAAGCGCGTGGACTTAAGGACGTGTCACGAATCGAACACATGCAAGATCAGGCACAGTTAATGCTATTACAACACGTTAAAACGCACAATCCTACAAATCCTACGAGGTTGTCATTTTATTTTAATTAACGCTATTATGTTATTTATTTATAATATTTTACAGTAAAATGTGTTATATGACAAAACTTTCATTTGATTTGCGAAAGTTTAAAACAACATTATTTTATATTCAAATAGAACAACATATTCATAATGAGCTCAATTTTTATTAGTATTATTGATTCTTATTGCAAATATATTTAGTTTTTTCATTACCTGATTTTACTTGCTTATCCCTGTTTTTAGATCACAAATAGCTAAATTCACAACAAAAATACAAACAAACAAAATTATATAAGTTCTACTTTCTTTAAGTGTCAAAGAATAAGTTTAGGGAGACCTTAATAGTGGAGCCATCTTCTGTTACATAACTAGTTTATTGAACTATATATTAAACAAATTACAGTAATTTTCATTATAAACTGTAAATTTAAATTTAATAAAAAAGCACAACCTATTTAATTGAATATAACATCAATTATACGGTAGTTCAATCGGAATCATACATGTAATATTTAAGCTTTCTTTCTCACAAGGAAGGTCAGCTTTTGTATTTGAGATTCCGTTCAAGTCATGGATCTCACAATAAATCTGTCTTAATATTGTTCACATTAGACTAGTAAATCAGTAAAATTTTTAAAACAAATTCTAAAAACACATGTACTTTAAAGAATATTTTTTACATTTTCTAAATATTAATAACCAATATATAAACTTAACCAAAAAATAGAAATTAATATTACAATAAATACGTAATTTTTTCCTTTCAGATTTGGCCGTTTATTATTATCCTTATTGTCTCTTCGTATGTGTTCTGCGGATAAGATCGCGGATATATATTTTCAAAGAACAATAGGAAGTACACCAATGGAAAAATTATTGTGCGATATGTTTAAATGTTAACAATTATGTTAAAATATTAAGAATTGAATTTTTAAGTTATTTCATAAATTAACATAAATTAATTACAGTTATACCAAACCTGACTATACATTATTACAAATATTATTTATAAATAAAATGCATTGTTAAAAATGTTTTCTTAGTTTAATCAGAATTAGTTTAACCCGAATCCGCTTTTCAATATTTCTATCACATCAACAATATTGGCTACTTTACAATATACCTATGTTTTGCTGGTTTGTATTTATATTGTATATGTTTGTGTATTATAATTGTGTAAACTTTCAAAATTATAATAAAGTTTAATAAATGTTAAGTTATAGTGTTATGTTAAATAAGTTTGATTTATTGATGATATTTAGGGACTCTATTTTTATGTATTTGCCTTTCATATATGAGTTATATTTTAATACATTAGTTTTAATGAATTTTATGTTCACTTTATTAGATTTAGTTTAAGGTTCAATAGCGCATAAAATGTATATTTCATACATATTGTGCATAATTTTAAATCATCATGTAAATTTAAGTTTTTTTTTTGGAAAAACTTGTTACAAAATAAAAATTTACAATGAATAAGAACTACATTCTGAAAATTTACCATCAAAACTGATGAGATTTTATAACTCCTGAATTAATTGTCAAATATTCAAAAATAGCAATTCAAATTCGAAGAATTTTTACTTTGGCATATATAAGCCTAATCCTGGATAGTATTTTTAAAATTTTTGTGTAAAAAGACAAAAATTTGTTTATTAAATCCAATTCCTTAACACACCAGATTTCAAAACTTCCGATAGTATCACCTCCTATACTATCAAAATCTAGAATGATTATTGCATATTTAAGCGCATAAATGTAGAGTCACTGGGGATATTGGATTTATTGTATAACCATTACCATAATTTTTATTGCTATATGTGTCTCACAATTATTATTATGTATAACTATTTAAGCAAATTATTAATTATAAACATATTTATTATTTATTGGTCTGATTTATTATTTAATAATTCATTTAATAAATTAATCGTTGAAATAATGAGTAAATTATGCAATATTTATATAGTTTTATGTTAATGACTCATTTATTGTATTTAATTGGTGATCTTTGGTGAAGATTCGGTACGTGATAATTAACGAGTAGTATTAGTACAGTTAAACCGATAATTTGTTGTATTTATCGATGTAATAGTGAAAGCGTATGTCAGTGTATTGAAGTGTGTAAATCATTGTAAAGAGTCTAATCATTGTTCTGCACTGAGACTTATATAATATTTCCGACTAAACTACTGTTGACAAAGTCCAATAATAGTGTTTAACCAATTTATATACATATAACACAACACAAAAGATTAACTAACGATTAAAAGCTTTCTATTATTGTCTTCCAACCAATGCCAGGTGTTTTTTCACTTACAGGAATCAACTTTTACCTCTCAAATAAGTCTTAAATATACTCTTTTTTAATGAATTAAATTAATGAAATATTTTTTCACTATACTTTTTTTTCATAAAGCGAAACAACTCTTTCTAACAGTTAAAATTAATAATGAGTCCTAATAATGTTTTTAGGACTGGATAACAGTAAATAAGTTACGCTAAAATTTCCTTTAAACTAAAAATTAAAACTGAATAGTTTAGAATAAAATAATAAACAAATTTATTCTGTAAGCGTAACATAGCTTTTGCGATATATTCAATTAAGTTTTTAGTTTTATGGAATTTATTGGTTTTAAACATTTTATAAAATAAAAGAAAATCAGCATAGGACGCCTAATGATGACAAGAAATGTCTAATCGAAACGTTGCTCAGCTCAATATAAAAATTAAAATGTTATACTGTCGAGTAAAATTAATTTAAATAAATCATAAAGATTAAAATTGTGTTTATTTTTGAGCCAATATTTTCTATTTTGGTTTAAATATTATTCTTTGACTTTGAATTAGATTGTAGTCTCTGTTACACTCGTTTAATAACCTATTGTTTGTTGCAAATTATTTGGTTTACTTGTCTAAAATACAAAAAAAGCTATTCATATTGAACTCGCTTTAGATATTAAATAATTTTTGTTTTTTTCCAACTTTCTTATAAGGAAGTTCATTCTATGGATATGATCATGTCTGTCCGTATGTAATAATGTTCGCATTAGACTATTAAATCGTTAAAATTTTCACAGCCTAGCCCTATCAAAACCGAGCCCCGAATCTAACTTAACAACACATTTTTTGTTTTATCTTTCTTAAATTATTTTTTTGGCTTAAAAAGATAGAACTATATACAAATCTATTTACAAAAACTGACAATTTTATGAAATATAATATACTTTTGAATATTTCTTCAATTTGTAACAGCTATAAATAAAATTGATATTATAAACTGTAACCTAATTATTATTAAAATTTGTTCACAAATATATTACTCATCTGCGTATATAAATTGAGTTATACTTTGGTTACTCGCATATGCGAGTGAAGCACTTAAATCAATGTCGTATATTGATTCCTTGTTTCTTCGGAGACATGCCATCGTATAATTCATTACTTTTGATTTTTAAAATATTATTGTCGTGTGTTTTAAAGTCGTAATACTGTTTTTTAAATTGTAAAACAACACTAATTTTTTTAATTTATGATTATTTAAATTTAATCAATTTTGGATTTCTACAAAATCATTGAGTTCACTTGACTATACTTAATGTAATTTTAAAAGAATGGAAATGAATAGAATTATAATCTTAATTTAAATAATCAAACTGGTAATGTATTTGTTTGCTTTAAAGTAAATTACTTTTATTGAACATATATATACTGGATTCGTAAATCGATACACAATATTGATCTCAATCAGACCCGATCCGATAATTTTAGGTGTTTTAATCAGTGATGGGCACGCTCGCGCTCGGTATAAAATTGACGCTCACCGCTCGCGCTCATGCTCGGGTAAAATGAAAACGCTCGCGCTCACTTCCTTGACACGCTGAGCGCTGAGCATAAACCGAGCGTAAATTTAAATGGAATCTTAATATAAATATGTTAAGCCTACTTAATATAAAATAATTTTCACTTATAAAAAAAATTAAGAATATTCGAAATTTTTAAAAGAGTTTAATAAACTTTAAATTTATTTTTGTTTGAGTTAAAGTAATTTTTTTTGTAAAATAAAATTTTTAATTGAAAAAATCCTAAATTTTCAAAAATACTTTTTGTGAGCTTACGACGCTCAGCGCTCACGTTCGCGCTCGATAAAAATTCATCGCTCGGCGCTCGCGCTCACTTCCGAGCGCCATCCGCTCGAGCGTTGCCCATCACTGATCAAGTTAGACGAATTTTTAATAAAACATTATAGTACGTAATTGATTGAATCGGGCCGGGCTTTTGACTTTTTTGAAATAATCCGGCTCGGGCCGAGCCCATCTTCAAACTTTCGGGCTTCTGTCGAGCTCGGGCTTGAAAATTTTAACTATTTACTACTCTAGTTTTGACCATTTGTTTTTTTGGACATAATTTTTAAAATAATATCCTATGAAGTTGTCAGGAAAAAAAGGTAAAAAAGATATACACCCTTATCATAGGGAGTAATCTAAATAAAATCTGTTTGACATTTAGATATACCGACTACCGATTAATTAATATCCGAAACACTTCCAAAAAACGCAAGGTTTTTTAAAATTGCGTCAATAAAATTAATAGAATTTAGAATTAATATTTTGCAATATTAAATAAGAGTTTTATTTGAATAACTTAATTTATCAATGCGTTAAAAATAGAAAATTAATTAAAAAATAATTTATTTTAATTAGTAGAAATCAAATTATAATAAATATTTAATTCCCAAAAACATGCCTCACAGCAGTAAAGATAAACTTATATCTAAACTTTAAATTAGATCATTATAATTAGAGTTCAATTATTTACTTAAAACTGGATTCTCGTAATTAAATTAGCATTCATTTCAATGTTAAAAAATATCTTATAACAATAAGCCAGTCTTAATAATCTAATATTATGATAGATAATATTATAGTTAATTTAATTGAATCATACGATAAATTAGTATTAAAAAATAACTTTATACTAATTAATAATGTTATTCCCAGTTATATTTGGTTCATTATCTTAATTCAATTAACGAAAATAATTCTTTTAAATAAATTGTACTTATTTCGCAAAACCCCGATGACATTCACTAATTTTAACACATAATTCAAACATTTCACAAATAAGTAGTATTGCTTTTATTGTCATTAAAAATCAATATTAATTTAATTATTTGTTTTAAATTTTTGTCAGTAAAAAAGTTAAGTAAATGATATGTTTATTGTAGATATTTTGCTGCTACGAGTCGTAATGAACCAGGAATCAGGTTTGTCAATGTTTATAATCGCTTATATTTAATATTTAACTTTATTTAATTTATCGTAATTTAATTAAGTTTAATAATTTTAGGCATATATATTCGGTTAACGACATGATGCATCCAAACCCAAGAAAAATTCACTGCCTTTCATGCAACATAAGCGATAGCTGTCAGTTTAATAACGCTCTGTTTAGTCCAGAGGCTGGGTTTTACATACTTGAATGTTTAGGTATTATATCTTTCATTTTTAGTCAATTTACGAAATATTTTATAAATAAAGAATTTTATAATAATAGTCACTATAGTTAATAATTAAATTAATATTTAGGTCCAACAACCCCTAAAATTTATTTGCTAAGCGTTGACGATAACGAGTTAATGGACGTTCTGGAAACAAACTCAGAATTAGATAATTGGACTCAAGAGCGGTCAATGCCTAAAATTAAATACATGTCTGTTCCGACTTCTAATGGACATACAATCAGAGTTCAGCTTATTTTGCCGGCAGTGCTCATCGAGGATGAAGAAGTAAAGTATCCGTCTGTGATCGAAATGTAAATCATATTAAACTTTTTTAATTTATTATAATTTGCTTTAATTTTACATTTGCTTCATTTCGATACAGCGATGATCGACCGGGAAGTCAATCAGTTAATTATGTTAATAAACTTGACTGGTCTCGGTATATATCGAGCAAAAAAGATTATATCAGCATTCATATCGATACGAGAGGTACTGGATTTCAAGGCGATAAGTATATGTTCGAAGTGTATCACCATTTGGGCGAAATGGAAACGCAAGACATTATTACAGCGATTAAGTAAATTGTTTATACAGCGATCGTATGTTTTTTCGATTGAAATTTAAATTGAAAATTATTTTTTTAATAAAGGTATATAAAAGAGAAGGTAACTTATATCGACGAAGAAAAAATAGCGATATGGGGATACGAGTTCGGAGCATACCTCACAATAAATCTTCTGGGAAGCGATCGACTATTCAATTGTGGTATTGCTGTGTCTCCTATCAGTAGTTGGAAGAACTATTGTAAGATATTTGTTTTGTATTTATAAATTTTATTTTTAATTTTATTGGATATTATTTGATAGATTCGGTATTTTCGGAAAGATATATGGGAACGCCATGGCCTCAGGATAATTATATCAATTATGAAAAAACTGATTTAACGCGTATCTCTAAAAATATCAAAGGAAAGACATTTCTTCTCATACATGGAACCATTGATAAACGCGTTAATATCGAGCACTCGATGTTATTAATGAAGAGTTTAACAGAACAAGGAGTCCAATATAAGTTACAAGTAAGCCTTTTATACTTACTTTTTCTAAAATAATGATTTTGCGTCATTAATAAAGCTAAAGCTTAAACTATGGTATTATTGGTAGTTCTGAAATCTAATTTTTAATATTTAGTGTTCAAAAATAAGTGAATTTTACATTGAAATTACATTTTAGATTCTAGATATAAAAATTATAGAACGAGTTTTATAAACATTAAATTCACAAAATTTAATTATTCTAAACCGCTCTCAGCTATTCTTTATCTTAGAATTAAATAACTTAAACTTTATTATAATTTTTATATTAAATATTGAATATATATTGGATATTCCTATCAGTAAAAATCATAGTTACCCAAAAGGGGTGCTCGCCCAGGGTTTGCCCCCTAGAAATCTGGAAAAGATGACCTCCTACTATAAAAAAATTAAGAATTTTAAAATTCGTCTAGTTTTGCGATGGACGTGATTTAGTCTTCCGTAAGCCAAAAAAAAAATGACCAAATCTAAATTTAACCACTCCCCACTTAAAATTGAGATTTTCTGGATCTACCTTCTAGAGTTTTCGAGGCCGGGTAACTATGGTAAATATAGATATGAATGAAAAAACAAAACTTATCTGTTAATTTTAGAAAACTTGTTTTTGTGTTGAACTATTCCTATCTTTATACTATCCAAATATAAATTTGTTTTTGATTAGTTTTATGAACTCGAAAATTTCATTTTCACCAACAACTATACCGTTTATTTCACAAAACTGGCAACATTTTTATTCTTACTCTTAATCCCATTTTCGCATTTTACAAGAACTCTAAAAATATCCGTCATTTTGAGAAATAAATCCTTTTTAAAAATATTCCGGAATTACGTTAGAATTGCTTGCGAATGTTTTTGTGCCCAATTTATAATCGCATTTCCATCCATTCAATGAGAACGTGTCTGCCATCAAATCCAGTCATATTCTCTAAGCTATGTTATTCTCGAGTTTAAAATCAACAGATAGCTTACAAGTTATGTTTATGGAAATGAGTTTTTATGCGCTTCGAAAGTTTACATTAATTAAATTATACAATAATCTATTTAATCTTAAGAATACTCAAATATATAATAAAATTGATGTGAAAAATAGTTATTTATGTTATGGAAATCAATCTTACATAATAAATGTGTTGCTTAACGATACCTACACCAGGTTTAAAGCCGATACTATGTGTGTGTTATGTTCTGTACATACTTGGCTCTACAACCGATATTAGTGGTGTATCCGTTACGGATGTGTACACATTAAATGTGACTGTCGTATATTAATTTATTCGTGTCAATAAAATTTGATCACTTCTATGATATAAGAGCCATTGCAATATCTAAGATAAATATAATTTAGAAATGTGTTCAATAATGAAAAACATTTTCAGATACGAACTCTAATTTTGCTTTAATTAATGGTAACTTAATCGCGTAGTTATTAATATATTTATGATTTTTAGGATTACTTCGTTGATTTTGAAGTAGAATTAACTAAATTACGTTTTTATTGAAATGTTCTGTTTTTCCATAACAATTCCCTATAGTTTTCCAACTTTATTGCTTAATAAATTGCATTACACTATAATAGCGCTTTTCGTTTTCGAAAGCTTTTAGGGATAATTTTTAAAAAATATTATATCGCATTAACATTTTTAGTTTTGGGTTATAATCGCTATAATAGCTATTAATAAAAAATAATCGCATTATATTTGCATAATACAGTTTAATTAATTTATTTTGTTATAATTTTGCGTTACATTATAGCGCGCAGACACTAATATATCATTATTATCATAAGTTTTCATTAACTGATTAATTTTCGTTGAGCGCAATAATTCAGTTTTATCTCTGTTTCCAATTTAATTGATGAAATAATGTTAGAAAACCATTAACGAAAAGTTATTTATAGTATAAAGTTTAAAGAATATCGTTAAGAGTTTCTGCTTATAAATGCTTAAGAATAAAAGTTTTTTTTGAAAGTTCGCTTTCATAATGTAAACATATATGTGAACATACATACTGCGTTCAGTTTGATTTATTTGGAAATTAGATTTAAAAAGTTACGCATAAATATTAGAATATATATTTGTTCATAAAATTTACAGTTTTGAATCTGAGAAAGTGAGATTGCGATCAAAATCCAATAAAAAACCCCTTTATTAATACAAAAACAAAAAATCTATTATTAGTTTAAAGGTGTCTACACACGAACAGATGGAAATCCCAAATACTATAACTGATTTTTTTAAAGGGTGCTAATAAAAACTTAAGTGTTACTACGCTTAACGTTATTTATTTGATATATTTTTGACTCAAATAATATTTTGATGCTAACAACTAAATATATTAAACAGTTTATTTCGCTCTTATTCAATCGATTGAAAGGAAACGCGATATAAGAGATTAAAATTCAAATTTAATTTAATCGAAAATTCTTCATCAATAACTGTAATTCCCTTTACACGTAAACAGATATTATTTCCCAAACCTTTCGTGGTTTATTTCCCATTCAACTGCAATATTTATTTTTAATTATCTTAAATACGCAATTATTTTTTTAAAACAAATATATTTTATAGAATATACATTGCCATTACCTGTCCATAATACCTATTCTAGATTTTAAATTATTCGCATTATTGTCTTAATGATCGATGTTTTCCTCTGTTTTCCATGATAAGTAGAATCACTTTACAATCACTTTGAATTAGACTAGTAAATCGTCAGATATCTTAAACCCGAACCCGACTACAACCCGACAAGTCTCAACCCGACCCGACCC
>JAQGAW010002611.1:0-14665 GCA_034698025.1 Phthiracarus crinitus | reverse complement strand
TCAGTTTATTTATTTCAATCTGTGATTTTGATTCATTCCGATACATATCACTCATCAGTTAATTATTTGTATTCGATACGGCTTAGGCTTAGGCTTAGGCTTAGGCTTAGGCTTTGGCTTTGGCTTAGGTTGTAGGCTGAGCCTAAGCCTAAGATTGGTCTTCCTAAAACTTTCATCTCTACTTTGAGCTTAAGTAAATGTTCATATTTATTTAATATTTATAAAACGAAAACGTTAAATTTATAAATATTTTTCTTTTTATTAAAATTATACTAGAATAATCCATAAAAATTAGAGAAACTTCAAGCCATGCCCAGAGGACCGGCCTGAGTTTTAAATTATAAGGGTCAAATCGGGACCGTCGAAAGGAATCTTGTATTGTGAATGCGTGCCAATTTTCTAGTCTTTTAATAATCTCAAATAATATAGATTTGACATAAACTATTTTTTTCTTTAACTAATTAAACAATATTCGAAATATATCTTAAATTTAAAAAATTCCAAAATAACGAGTTTAATGAACTTTACAATAAACAATGAACTTATCACTTTTAAACTAACTAAGATTACATTAAGATTTGAATATAAGTAAATACTCAGTTCATTGATTAACAAATTTGATTTTTATTTCTTATTTTCAATCTTTTCTTACAAATAATTACAAAGATAGTGAAACGCAAACTTTGTCTTGTTTGTAACAATCTATGATATAAAATATTTCAAACACAACATATATCTATTTCTATAAAAGGATAAGAAAGTAAATTTAATTTACTTTTCAGCTATTATTAAAATGAATGCTCAATGTTTAATAGTTTTAATAGTGGTAGTGCTAAATTTCAATTCCGTAAATATGCAAGGATTGGGAATACCATGCGTTTACGACTCCATGGTTGGGCTATGCGTAACGCTAGAAGACTGTCCTGCTGAACTGGAACAGGAACAAGTCTCGGGCTGCAATGCATCCAATGAAATATGTTGCTTCTATTATGGATTATTTAATTTAATTTTATCAAGAAAGCAAAAGTAACATCAATAAAAGATTTAATTTATACATGATATATGCATTAAGTTTATAAGCAATAAAGTATCGAATAGTATTAATATTAATTATGATTGTTCTAATTATTTTATTAAAATATTACATTAAAATAAATAAAATTATTTTACTGAATGAAATATTTTGAGAAATAAATATACACCATAGAAACTATTAAGTTAAAAATTTTGTTTAAATTTATAAATCATTTTCGAATTTTTTAATCTTCGTTAATTTCCTCGATTATTAGATCCTTTGAACCCTTGTGTAATTCATTCATCGCAATATTATTGCGGGTGATATAAAATTTAATTAAAGTCTTTCTAATTTGTATGCAAAGGTATAATATAATTTTAAATGTTTGATTTAAAACAAATAAAATCAAATCCATAAAACACAGACCAAACCATAAACCAGTTACACCACCAAAACTACAAACAAATTCAATGAATGATAATTTAAGTGATTCCGTACTTATAATAACATATGGCAATTGAGGAATTAAATTTATAATAAAATATTTACTTTTCTTAACTAATTTTGAAGAAAAAGTTGTTTCGAAATGTTTGCTAAAGCAAAATGGTATCTCACAAAATATTTTGCAAAAGTTGTTAATTTTTAACTTTTCTTTTTCACTCAAATTCGTTTTACAGAGTTTATAATAATTGTTTTGAGCGCTAATTAGTTCGATCTGATTATAGCTATTATAAGGAATACAACCAAATGTAATGTTTAATTGGTTTTTAAAACAATTATTTTTGCAGGAATACATTGTGATGCGAGTGTTTAATAGATTATTTTCTTTTAAGCTAATTTCATTACATTTATGATGAGATTTATCTATATTTAAGTTTTTCATAATATTTGCCGAGTAATAAATGGTTGTTTCGGAATTAAAACGAATTTTAAATATTCTAACTTTGTATGTGCTAAATATTAATGCTTGAAATGATTTTTTTACGGTTTGTTCAATGAACAGTTTAGAGTTAATCTTAAATTGGATTTTCTTGAGGTATTTTTGAATAATATTTTCATCGAATATTTGAGTTTGTTTTGTCATATTATCGCTTGTTGTATAAAAGTATTTTTGATTATATTTAATATTTGATATGGGAATAATTGACTTAAAATTCAAAAATAGCTGATTTAAATGTGTACAATCATAAGACTTTTGTATTGTTGTCTCAATAGTACACGATTCGATTAAAGACGTAATGTTATTAAATACTTTAAATATGGATTGATGTCCCTTATTGATAAAAGTATCTAATAAGTAATGATTGCTTTTTATCAATTGTGCATTATTTAAGTTTGGATAGAGTTTCGATAAATATGTCATATTGACTGAGATTGGATAGAACTCAAACAGAATTGGAGGAAAAATATATTCGCGAACAAAAGAAATTCGAGTTATTGTATTTGAATTCAAATAGTCGTTTATTATCTGATACTTTTGCGCAAACATGAGTATTGTTAAAAATATAATAACAACTTTTCTCAAGTATTTTATTACACTTTTTCTAAATCTTAGATAACGATATAGTATTATGAAGTAAAATATGTTGAATTTTTTCACAAAGTATAAGCATATCAAATAACAATTGATTACAAACCACATCGAAAGTATACCGCATACTAGACATAAATAATTTATTGTATCCATTTTAGGATAATGTGTATAAAACCAATCCGAGTAAAGTGTTTTATGCAAAGCAATACCTTTTGCAAACTTCATTTCCATTAAATTTTCGGTCACTATATAATCTTTAATACAACTATTTTTTTTGCTTTCAAGAAAATGTTTGTTTTTCTTATATTTATCTGTTAGTATATCTCTAGTATAAAAATAATGATTTTTTAATTTCTGAAAATTATCGCAATTAGTTTCGTAAGGATATCTGAGTAATATCTCTCTGATTACATAATATCCAATACGTAAAAAATGTTTATGTTTTAAAATAAATCGGTTAATGTTTGGATAAAATTGGGGAATTGTATCACTTGAATGAATTATTATCGACAAATTGATATTATTTTTCAATATAAATGTTAAATAACTGTTTATTATCATTTGATAATTTACTGTAACGTTTATAAATAGTTCACTGAATAGTACTAAACAATATGGAGAAAAATTTGTTTCGATTTCGTATATTTTCATTGTTAAAAATTTTTGTATTTCTTCATTAGAATCTTGTTTTGCAGAGATTATTGTTACTTTTGTAGATCTTATTAAATATTCATCTAATGTTTCGTTTTTCAATTTATCATAATATATTTGTTTTAACTCTCGTTTATTTAAAACACATAAACTAATTGATGGATGAGAATGTTTAACGGATTCACCAGCAGTTATTTGTATAGCAGTTTTATACTGTGTGTATTCATTTGTTATTAATAATATTTGATAAATTGTTATTAATAAGCATAAAATCTTAAATAGCTTTCTTATAAATACTTGTTTATACAAATTATTTTTGAATTTATTGATATATATAAACATAATGAAAGATTATTTAGTTATATCACAGATTTCATAATTAAACAAACTTTTAAAATAGTATTCAAAGGATTTAGAGCTACTTTTAATTTATATACAAAATCAATATTTTCCATCAAAAAGAATTATATATACGTGAATTTTTATGACTGTATGTATTAAGAAGAAGTTATGTATATAAATAAATAAATAAATTTACATTGAAATAAAACTTTCTTTTATATACTGACTAAATTTACAAAATTTGCAATTTTCATTACCATTACACTCATTTTTATTGTGAAAATTTAATTTATTTTAAAGTAAGAATAATTTTTTAATTTAAAAAAGTATAATTATATATATTATATTGAAAGGATTATAAACTAATTGAGATTTGCAATTAAAATAATTACGTTCATCTAATTTTCTGGTACTTTATTAACATTTTATAGATTATATTATTTTTAAATTACTAATAAATTACAATAATATAGATCTTTATTCCAAAATAAGTATTATATATTTATTCATTATATGTATTATTGTAATTATGCCATTGAGTACTTTGTATGATTTAAATAAAAAACAGTTTGGTATAATAAAACAATAAACAAGCCATTACTATTAAAATTATATCATATTATATATAAATATTTTCAAATGATTCTCTCTCTCTCTCTCTCTTTCTCTTTCTTTCTTTCTGTCAAGTTCTCCAACATTACTAATTAGAGCTATTTTACAGCGTTTGCCTAACAATACCTAAAATTTTTAAAAAGAATAGAGAATATTATTGTAAAGGGAAAGAATTAAAAACGATAAACAATAATAAATAACTATTACATTAAGCAATACAACAGGTTAGAAATTATAACTTATGATACTAATGTACGGATCAATGAATACAAAGTTATTAAGAGCAACACATAAACGGGCTATAATTTTCTAAGGATTATGAGCGAATGCGAATGGTATTTACTAGTTTTTAAATAATATTAAGCTCGAGATTTAAAATTATTGAAAAATCCTTATTTTACACAAGTTAATTAAACATTGCTTTTAAATTTACATCAAACTCAAATTAATGTATATAACTTTTCCATATTAAGTTAACAATAAATTATTTAATTTTTACTTCACATTCTTAAAAATTACTTACTAAAGTAATTTAATAAAAAAATCAGAAAAGTTTTTATTTTACTTTCACAATTGTGATCCCTGTCTTATGATTTAGAGGAAATATTTATGTATTTAAGCAACATTTTTTGGTATTCAGACCAATTATTTACGAAAGAAAATCCTTCCATTGAAAAACAACGAACAGACCGAATTTGAAAGGTTTTATGAATAGATGACAAAAATGTTAGTTTTAAAGTATAGACAAATATAGACACACTTATGTATATAGTTTTCTAAATGTCTAAATAATGAACAAAACGTCTAATGGATTTTATGAAAATGTGTGCTACAAAATGCTTAATTACTTTACATTAATGCATATTTTTTGATTCCATTTATTTTAATTCTCTTTACTTATAATAAAATTATAATAATAATTTTAAAAATTATTCCTTTCATAGATAATAATGATTAACACATTTTAATGTTTACAAAAATAGCTATTTCCTTATAAACGGTAACGCAAACATAAATTTTCTATTATTATTTAAAAACTAACAAATAATACTTATTATGTGCTTATAATACTTTTTAGAGGGGGGTCAAAAACTTATCGGATTTAAACAAGAATTTTTTAAAATTTTGACAATAATTTAAAGGGGTTACAAAAACTGATCGGTTTTGATGCACAATTTTTTAACATTTGATTAAAAATTTTTCAAATTTTCAATTTTTCCTAGTCCAATTTTTCCCAATTTTGGGCGTGGCGATCGATTTTTCTAAATTTCTAAGGGAAAGGTCAACCCTGGGCTAGCAACCCCTTATGTAACTATGCTGTCAAATATATCATAAAACTGGACAATCCACCCCAAATATGGATGTCTGGCAGGTCTAACTGTTTGTGATAAAAACGAACCACAGTTGCGAAATATATAGAAAACTCATTCATACCGATTCGGATCACATTAGGCAATTATAACGTACATTCAGTGTCGTTAAAATCAATAAACTTAATAGTTAAATGTGATTATAAAATGTTTTCATTTCCTTTCAATTAAGTGTGTGTTTAGCAGCGTTATTATTAATGTTAAAATATCGAAAAAACAGTTATAGCCATTCAATGACTATAATATAATAAATACTTTATTACTCTGTTTTTTAAATAATTAACGGATTTTCATAAATGATAAGAAAAATTAATTAAAATAATAATCTATTTTCTAGCTATTTTGTTATACACTATAAACTGGAATTTATGTTAAACATTTGCTTTGATCAAAATCGGTTATATCTCTCTTTCTTTATTCCTTTACTTTGCAATTTTTTCTGATTGAGTTATTCAACTAAATTATTATATATATAATATTTATATATCCACATTAAATTTAATACTCTTGTTAGGATAAGAAATATTTTTTTACATCTTTGTCCGCATATGTGACATAACTTTTAAGTGAAAAACTATTTCATAGTAAAGAGTTATAAAAATTTCAGTTAGATTTATTGTAAAATTTTAAAAATAATCTTTTCATATAAAACTTGGCAATTTCGCGTATAAAAAATAAAAATATTTAATTTTAATGGATTTAACATAAATTTATTATTTATCTTATATGCAAGGGGTAAAATTTGAGAATAAAGTATGAAACTCTTTGAAAATTCTTTTACACTTTTCAAATTTTTTTGAGAAAATTAATAAAATTCTTTGATTATTCTTTCAGAAAATTAAAATTTAGTATTATTCTTTAACATTTCTTTGAGTATAATATTTGATTTAAATAAAGAAATGATTTACATAAATTTGTTAATAAATAATTCAAATTTAAATGTGATTGTTTTTAAAATGCTAATTATCAAAATATGAACAGATTTTCTAAAAATTATACGTATTTATTATTTATGATTTAATAAAAAGCTATTTTTAGAATAATCTATAAAATTATTTAAATAAAATAAACTGTTTTTGTTGAAATATGGAAGTTTGTATAAAACAATTTTTTATCCGATAAAATAACGATTTATTTCTATTAAAAAATTGTTAACTTTTATAGGCATCAATAAGTTCTTGTATAATCTTATCATTTATATCCTTTGATTTTATACTAATTTCTGATTTAGAAATACAAGCTTTAGTTCTAAATACTTTGTCTACTTTAACAAAAAAATTTTCAGACATTCTGGAAACATCTACAGATAAATCAATATCATCTTTTATCAATACTGAATCTGTTGTTTTGAGCCACATTTTTATAGATATTTCAGATGATTTTGTTTATTCTTTAAAAAATGCTTATTTATTATGTTAAAAATACAAAATTAATTTTCATGGTAAATTTTAAAACAATACAAAACAATTGATTAATCGATAAACCAAACCATAAACAAGTAATTCCTCCAAAGTTACATAGAAATTCTATAAAATCCATTTTAATTATTTCGGTATATGTAATAACATATGGCAATTCTGGAACTATGTTGAGAACAAAAATTTCTGTTTTATTGAAAAGTTTTGATATAAATCTTGTTTCGAATTATTTGTTAAAACAAAATAGTATTTCGCATGATTGATTGCAAAATTTATGAACTTTGAAAGACAGTGAATAATTTAATTAAATTTTTCATTATTCACGTTAATTAATTGATTAATATTATTAAGAATACAACCAAAAGTTTCGTTCACTTTTCTTAAGAAACATATGGATTTGCATGAAAAAAACGTCGTGTGCATAAATATAGCACTATTTTCATTTTGATTAATTTTATTGCATTTATTCAATGGGTTTTTGATATTTATTTTTTTCATAATGTTTGTTGAATAATAAATAGTCGATTTCGAATTTAAAGGAATGTTAACTAATTTAGCTTTGGTTGTCCCTGACAATTGAATTTGAGATTGATTGCTAACAGTCCCGTCAATGAAGTATTTTGCATTAAATTTAAATTTAAGATTCTTGAGAGACATTGAAATTACTTTTTCATATATTGAGAGATCTTGTTTTGTTTTATCAAACTCTTTTTTAAAATATATTTGTTTAAATTTCAAATTTAACGAAGGTATGACCATATTAAGATGATAAAAATATGTGCAATCATAAGATATATGTATTGTTGTTTCAATAGTACATGATTTGACAATTGATGTTATATTATTATATAATTTAATTAATGACCCTGTACCGTAATCTATTAACATATCCATTCGATTTTGATTAAATGTTTATTCAAACATTAAATGTATTTATTGTCAATTTTTATTGGAAAAAATCCAAACTCCATTTGTGGAACAATTTTTTTATCATCAAATGAAGTAATTGTAATAGTGTTTGAGATTAAATATTCTTTTAATAATTGATATTTTTGTCCAAACATAATGATTGATAAAATTATTATAATTAATTTACTTAAATAATCTATAGCTGTTTTAAAAGATAATTTATGAGAAACTTGTGGCCAATTTAAATAAGATAATAACATTTTTAATAAATATAAGCATAACATATAACAATCGATTCCAAACCACATCGAAAATATACCTCCGATTAGACATAAATAAGTGATTGTATCCATTTTAGGATAATGTGTATATGATATGTCAGTATATAAAGGATTGTCAAATGTAATACCTTTAGCAAAATTTAATTCATATATCTTTTCCGTGATTATGTAATCATTAATACAACTTTTTGAACCATAATTTTGAATTAGCTTATCATTTTTGCTAAAACTTTTATTTAAATGATAGTGAAAATTATTATGAATTTTTGAAGTATTTTTCTTAAAATTTTCACAATTTGTTTCATAAGGATGTTTGAGTAATATTTCTCTTATTAAATAGTAGTCAATTAACATATACGGTTTTTTATTTAAATTAAACCTATTAGTGTGTTCATAAAACTGAGGATTCGATTCACTTTAATGTATTATAATTGATAAATTTATAGTTTTACTCAACATAATAGTTATATAATTATTCAATAGATTTGGAAAATTTATAGAATCATTATGAAATAAATTACTAAATAATATTAAACAATAAGGAGAAAATTTAGTAACAATATTGTATTTTTTCATTGCGAATAATATTTTTAAGTCATTGTTGTATTTATTTCTTTGCAATGTTATTGTGATATTAGTTGATCGAAGTAAATACTGTTCAATAGTTTCGTTATTAGATTTAATTATATATAATTCACGTAAATCACGCTTATTTAAAACACATAGACTAATAGATGGATAAGAATGTTCGATAATTAATCCGGTCTGAACTTGAATAGTTCTTTTATATTTGGTGTATTCTATTGTAAATAGAGTCACCTGATAAATAGTTATAAGTAAACACAATACATTTAAAAACTTTTTAAAGTTAAATCGATCCACGAAAGACATCTTAAATTTTAATTATATTTTATAGAAATGAAGAGTAAGAATAAATCACATTATTAAATAACTTTTAATCTATTAAACTTTAATAAACAGTCAATTTTTTAGTTTTTCCAAATTTTATAATTACTATTAATAATCATTTAATTTTAAAATTTTTCTGTTTATTGAGAGACTCCTAAAACAAAATATATTACTTCTTATGAGTCAAAAATAATTTTCGCTATTCAATACTATATTTATTGAATCAATACTCTTGTAAGTTTAATTTTTCAAAAATTTAATATATAAATATAAATTCCATTTACAATTTGAAAAACAATTTTAAGTTTTAAAAATTAAAGTTTGCAATAAAAATAATTTTATTAATCTAATTAAACGATCTAATAAATATAAAATGTTAATTCATTTATAATGTAGTATATACATAATATATCATTACTTTTAATTTCATTAATGACTTTTGCTTGATATTAATACTCTAATAATTTAAAACTTATATATTAAGTTATTAAGTTAATATATCACTTATATTTATTATACAAAAGCTTATATATATATATATTATTTAGCAATTTAATAAATTAGAACAAAAATATTTTAAAATAATTACTTTATATGTAGTGAAATAAAATAAGGAATTTTATATACTTATAGTAATTAAATAAGTTACACGTTTATTTCAAAAAATTATTCATTATTATTCTTAAGTTTTGCTTTAATAAATTGAAATGAATATTTATATTGAATAATTTATTAAAAATTAAATTAACTCTTGCTTGCAGAGGATTGAAAATACTGATAATAATAAAAAACAAGAACGAAACATTCACAGAGAGCTGACTTTCAAATGGTTTTAATTATACCTATATTAGTCTTAAAGTAAATAACTCGCAAGATAACAAATCCTATAATTAATATAAAGAACAGATATAATCCCTTATTAAATATAAAGAATGCGGACACGAGGACCGATCGACGGACAGACATGGTCAATACCATTAGCTGAACTTCTATTCAAAAAAGTCAGCTAAAAATAAAGGTGTGAATGAGTTATCATAAATATAATATATTAAATAATACCAATTAGACAATTACGCTTTAAAAGTAAACAAGATCGATACGGGCATAATATATGACTGCAGTTTGTTTTTTAGTTTGATTTTAGTCGCATTCCATTTTGTAATTTTTTAATATTATAGGATGTTAACGGCTGATGCCGTTTTCTTTGGTTATGTGTCGATATTATTATATATTTGCGAATGAAGCCACGCTATTTTCTTATTATTAGATATTTGGCAGATGCCTTTCTATTTGATTATTTTACGATATTATAAGACTATTTCGTAATTTATTAATAATTAGGGATTAAATGGAGGGGTATAGAGAAAGTGGGTTTCATTTAGGGGGGTTGAGGTGTGAAAAAATTTTATATTGGGGTCAGAGCAGGCTCATATCGGGTCGAGATAGGGTCTTGGATGGTCAGGGAAATCGGGGGGATAGGTGTGGTGGGTCAGGTTGGGTGATGCTTCGTGTTGTGGGTCAGGTGGTGGGTCGGGTGGTGCGTCAGGTGTTGCGTCGGATGGTGGGTCGGGTGGTGGGTCGGGTGGTGGGTCGGGTGGTGTGTCGCGTCGTGTGATGGGTCGGGTAGTGTTATGGGTCGGATAGTGTAGTGAGTGCTGTCGGGTGGTGTGGGATAGGGTGGTGTGGAGTGGGATAGGGTTGGTCGGGGTGGTTTGGTGTCTGTCGGGTGGATTGGGGTCGGCGGAGTGGATTGGGAATATTTTTGATTGGGGAACGGGTGGTCAGGGGTGGGTTCCGGTTGGTTAATGGTGTGGTCCGAGTGGTTAGGGGTGGGTTCCGTGTGTTTAGTTGTTGGTTTCGGGTTGGTCGGGTGGAGTCCAGGTGGTTTGGGTGGTGTCTATATGGATCGGGTTAAGGTCATGGTTGGATAGGATGAGTTCAAGGAGATTAGAACTGATGAACTAGGTTTTTTATTCAAATTAATAATCACTTCCGCCCGACGAAGTCGGGCTTTAACTCTAGTATATTTATATGAAATCGTGTGAAAGTAGTAAATCGTGTGAATTTAAAGTTAGGACATGTCTGAGCCTAATAAAATACTTAAGAAAAAAGCTTTGCCCGATAAGGTTCTGTTCTATTAATTAAGTACAAAGCAGCTATTGGAATTGACATATCTGTCTGTCTGTATGTAGTCAGTCTTTATATTTATAAAGGAATTTTCTATTTATATTAATAAAGGGATTTCTTTTAAAGATAAGAGTCTTATTTGAAAAAAAGCATGGTTGAAAAAAATTATTATTGAATGAATGTTCTTTTTCTTCTTGTTTAAAATTTAGATAACAATCGTTTATACAGTATTTTAAAAGACTCATATTCAAAGACGTTCAACTCGTATTTAAATCAAATTTCATAATCTTAATAAAATATGCCACCAAAAATGCCAATATCTATCAAATAAAATAAAATATTAGATTAAGATAATATTCATATATTTAATTATAAAGTATTTCCAAATATAGATAAAATTATGTCTATAACTATACGTAATTTTATATTCTATTAACTTATGAATCATATATTATGAAAATATAATTATCGAATTGTTTATTGTTAAACGATTAAATATGGGATTAAGGATTTTATGTTTTATTCATCAATTTTTGTTACATATATTGATTAAAAGGCGACATCCCCTTTACTCGCAATGACTATTATATGTATGGGTCGGAAATTTCTGAATTAACCGAAAAAGTTTCTTAGGTTAAACTTCGGATAAGGTTATTATAAGCATTAATTGATTAAAAATAACTAGTTTCAAAGTCAAAATTTTGAACAGAGAAAATCGAATTTAATGGTTTATAACGGATAAATCCGAAATATGGTATTTATGAACGAATGATTCATAAGCTTTTTTATAAATTACTATCTTTTGAATAAAACATCAAGCTTGAAAGTATTATATATATATATGCCAATATTTAGAAAATATATTTTTTAAAAATTTTTGAGATGATAAAATTATTAGATAGAAAAGAAATAAATATATTTTGTTAAAATGAATTACTTCATAAGAAATCGGATATGTAATCACAAAAAGTGACCCGTAATAGAATCCAATATTTTTCTCACTTATTCCTTCAATGAATGTCGCAAACTTAAAAAGATTAATAAATATGATAATTACTAAAATATGTTTACTTTTACAAAATTGCTAAAATCAATATTAAACTATACCTTAATTTTCTTCTTATAACTCATGTTATGAATTTTTAATAAAACTTTATTAAGCAGTTTATATGACTTTTTAACTTCAAATGCTAATGAGGATAATATGTGAAGAAAGTTTAGAAATAAAGCCAAAGCGATGACTCCAATATAAATAAATATTATTCTAATGGTAATATTCATTGAACCAGAAATGCTTATAAATAATAATAAACTGACGCATAGTGTTTGAAATGTTACGGAAATAAAGATAAATTTTGCCCAATAGTTACGATTATAATCTATTATTTCTTTAAACGCATAAATCATTTCATTCATTATTGATAACAATTTCGAGTAATTAAAACCACAATTTCTTATCTGCAATAGTCTTATATTATTGATGGTTTGTGACATTTTTAATGTCAAATAATCGCTAATAATCAATAAATAAATTGTTTGCCATAATGTTATTTTTGCCACAGAAATAATAGCAATGGTTTGAAGAATAGTCCAGGGAATTGTATAGAGAATTAACTGTTCAATAGTGCTATTGAGTGCCAGTGGAACCAAATTCATTAACAAAACGCTAACTGATAAAATGAATTTACAGTAAATCTCATTAAAATTGATGTAATTTTTTGCTTTTCTGATAAATTTATAAGTGAGTTGTCTATCAGTGAATCCAGCCATTCGTGGAGAAATTAATCCGGCCATCAGTTCAAACGGTTTCATATATGATGGTTTAATATTGCGTATATAATTCCAATAATGAAGTATTTGTATTAAAATAGATAACAGAAAATATTGAAGTATTAATAAATTTCCGTAAAATCCTATTCCCAGAAAATGTGGATAATCACCAATTTTCACAAATATATCTGAATCTTTGCGCAAAGTTAATGAAAAAATTGCACGAATTGATACAATAATACTAATAATAAATATAAATAAAGGATTGCAAAGGATTTGTCTTTTCTCTGATCCAAATTGAAATAAAAACAATCCATTTTCGAAAATATAATTTTCAACTGACTTTACTCCTAAATACGGCGGTAAACATTTATCAATAGAAAAATTAATAATTTTCATCTTCATATATAATTTTAAAATCAACGATTAAAAATAAAAAAATGCCTTTTTCTAAGTTATACTATTCTTGATCTCGTTTTATTATTAGTGATATTTAGTTTTAGAAATACATTGTATAATATACTCGAAGTCAGTTATATTTACTCATATAAAATTGCTATAATAAAACTAACTTTAGAACATTTTATCTCTTTTATATTTATTTAATTATTATGAAATTTCGATTACTAAAGCATTTTACTTGATTTATTATCTTTAAATATATTATTATCTTACGATATTATTGATCTTAATAATGACTTTATTGAAATATTATTGAATAAATATATAATTTACTTTATCTCGTTTTATTATTATTGGTATTTAATTTTAGTAATAAAATGAATAATATACAAAAAGTTATATATTTTAACCACTTTAAAAAAACTTAAATTGCTATTATAAAACTAACTTTACTGTATAACTATTATATATATTCAATTATTATGAAATTTCGATTACAAAAACATTTTAAATTGTATGTTATTTCTAAACCTTGAAATGATATTATTATTTTACGATAATAATTATAGTAATATTGACTTTATTGCAAAATTATTGGATGAATTATAAATAATTATGAATCTCATAAATATAGAAATACATAAAAGTAGTATTTGTGGTTTAGGAATATTCGTAACGCTATGTAGATTCTTATTAGAAAGTTAAATTTTTATGAGTAAGATCCTTACCGTATAAATACATAGACTTGGTTAGTTTGTGTATGTTAGTGTACGTAACTGTATGACCTATATATGTGTTTCAGTATCTATGTATTAATACTATAATTTAATAGTGTATGTGTGTATGTTAATATGGACCCACGAAATTAGGCCACGCCCTTAAAATTTTGTTTTTCATGAAATGATAATAACCTTTGATTGTGGTTGTAGTAGAGGTGGGCGCGGATACAAAAAACATCTATCCGCATTCATCCGCAAAATTCTACAATTAAGGTTATCCGCCCTGCAGTCATCCGCATAATTTTTAATGATATCAGACCCCATCCGCACCCGCTATAAAATTTTTTTCAATAATCCGTTATCCGCAGCGGATAATCCGCGGATATCCGCATATTTTTACTTTAAAGGCAACTTCAGTCATACTCAAATAAATAAATATTTTCTGCATTTTAAAATTTTTTACATGTGTTTCGATAAATTAAATAATGTCAAATTATTTATATATAGTGCTAAAATAATGTAATTAGATTTATTAATTATTTGATATTATATATTATATGAAAATAAATGAATTATATTGTCATTTGTTTTGATTAAAGCTATTAA
>JAQGAW010002610.1:0-14666 GCA_034698025.1 Phthiracarus crinitus | reverse complement strand
TTTTTGTTGATAGGAGTCTAGTTTTTAAAAAAATCCCTTAATAAACATAGAGAAAAAATCCCTTAATAAACATAGAGCGGTCCACGGACGGACAGACGGACATTGCAAATCCAATAGCTGACTTTTACAAAGTGAGCTAAAAAGTGAAACATAGGCAATAGACATAACAATCGTTAGAAATCTTAAACCCGAACCCGATTCCAACCCGACAAGCATCAACCGGCCCGACCCGAACCCGATAGGCTTCAACCGCACCCGACCCGACCCGACCCGACGCGACTCGACCCGACCCGACCTGACCCGATCCGATGATCAAAATTTTTATAATTCTACTAATTTTGCTAAAATTTTCTAAAACAGGTAAAAGATAGTAAAACTTTAGTAAAAAAAAGAAATAATATTTAATAATTAAGTATTATTTAAGTTATATAAAAATGTCATATTTAAAATTTTTTGCAAAATTTTAAAAGTTTTATACTATAAATCGTTGTTTTATTGGTTTGTCGGGTTTTCTTCCAAATTTTTCAAAACCCGACCCGAGACGACAAATTTGTCGGATACCCGACCCGAACCCGAAATTTTGGATACCCGTTTACTAGTCTAATAGACAATCGTTTCAATATTTTGTCAATTATTTCTGAATATTTGATAAACAATTTCAATAGTATTAGCATTAGCGGTATAGTCGTTAGCGGTAGTGAATTTGTTGTAAAGTCTTGTTGCGCTCATAATTAGTTAAAGAATGTTTAAAATTAAGAAATGTGTTCATAGACTATACCTTTAGGAAGTTTAGCACTTTCCACAATCTTTCCTCTCCAATAAGCAGTCAATACAGACTGTTCTAATGTTAGACATCCATCGGCATAAGCGCATGCAATCTCACCAAATGAGTGACCAATTATTCCTTCGATTTCAAAATTTAGTAAACAAATCACATCATAAAGAGCTAATTGCATGGATGTTATCGAAACAAAAGCATTTGTTGTACTTTTCTTTAAAGCAGTTTCATCGTCACTCAATAAAAGATGCATGAGATCGATATTATATGGTTTTAACACATTTGCCGCACGTTTTATTGATTCGGCAAATCTCTTAATAGGCATAAGCGTCTTCGCCATACCAGTCCATTGACTTCCCATTCCCGAAAACACGAGCCAAACCGGTGCCACTCTGTTAGCCATTGTTATTGTACGCGAATAATCATATTTTATGGATTGATCTTCAGATTTCTTATCTTTGATAATCATATAACCTCTGAATGGAAAGTTTGCTGAACCCTTAATGTGAACGGTTTTCATGCTCTCGCCTAACAAACCCAAGAACTCTCTGTTAACTTTGTTTGGGTTATTTTCAATAAAGTCAAATATATATTTAATCGCTTCTTCGGTTCTTCCGCACACATTTACCAATCGTGGAATTGGATCCGTGATATTTGACATCTCTTCAGTGACTTCCTTATCGTTTGACTTGAGTAACGCGTGTGCGTTAACGCCTCCGACGCCGAATGAGTTGACGCCGACAATGCCATTATCGAATGGAGTGTTTTTCATGACAGGAATTAAAGTTTTATTAACAACAACTTCGATCTCCGGTTTTGGTTCTTCGAAGTGAAGATTGGCTGGAATGCATTTGTTTTCGAAAGCGACGATCACTTTCGCCACCGAACATAGACCTGAGGAACCCTCGGAATGTCCTAAATTACTTTTAACAGCTCCGAGCAGAAGTGGTTCCTATAATTTTGAAATATTTTGTTTATATTTTGCGATTTAAATGTTTAATTTCTTTTGGGACAAAATTTATTATCAGTGATGTAACTGATTACAGCTAATATTAATGAAATCTAGTTAACTGTTCGGTATTTTTCTCACATTTGCATAAAAAATTAGCAAACATTTCGCATTTAAATTTCGTTATTTCGCACAAATGACAAGGAAATCAATAAAAATATTAATATTAATAAGAAAATTTTAAATAAAAAGATTGATAATATTTTTGCGCATAATTCATATAATAGTTCTTTATTATAATCAATGCAAATGGTTTGCACTTGATTTTTATTTTTTGTATCGATGATAACTGGGCGCGTGTTTAATGGAAAAATCTGTGGTAATGATGGCAATTAACATATATAAGATGTTAACCAATTTATAATGAGTAATACTTAATCCATTTTGAATTTTTATTTCTGATAATTTTATGTAACGATTCTTACTTTTCCTCGAAGAGTTTTTATTTCTATATTTTTTATTTTTAATAAAACTCTTCAATATTTTTCACGATAATTTTATTTACTTAATATTTTTTTTGTTTACTTTACTTCAAAATCTCGATTAATTACTGTAATATAGATATCTATTTCTGATAAAAAATTAAGAAATTTTATTAATCAATTAGTAAATTCGATTTAGTCAAATATTTATTACATTAATCAGACATATAAAAGCGGAAATATTAATTAATTAAAATTTAAATTTTGCAAAATAATCTGATTTGATATGAATCGATAATAACGTTATCGTTCGATGACTGATTAATTTTTAGTTAATTAAAAAATTTGTTTATATTCAAACAGCGAATCGAAGCAAACTTTTTATGTTTTTTAACTTTCAAAATAAAAATAAATAAAATAAAAATGTTTTTCAACTTAAAAGCGATATTCATTTTATAATTTTAATGAAAATTTTCTTTAATAACTGCTTTACTGTAATTCAAACTTTCGCTAATACGGTATAAGGTCAACGTTTTTGAAACAATTAGTTAAGCATTTAAAACAAGTCATTGAAGCGACAAAACATGATAATTTTTCTATTATTTCAATGCGTTGCAAAAAACTTAAACAAATAGAAAGTGATATTAATTCTTTGATTGTGAGATGCAATCTTCTAAAGATTTTTGTCTTTTATCTTTATATGATAATTTATCGTTTTATTTGAGATATATGTGTTAAAGGAAAAACATAGTTTGTTTGCATAACGAAAAAGAGGACATTAAATTGAGTTTTAATTGAATTTTTAATTTTTTTCGACCAAAAAAACATAAATTATTATTTATAATTCATATTTTTCTAATCATACTGCTATTATTTATAAGTTTTCATTAAAAGAAAATACGATTTACGAACATAGAAAAATAAAAATTTCTGTGTTAAATACGAACTTAATTTTCGATTAATTTATTTCTAAGTTTATTTCGGAGAAAACGAGAAAAAACACAACCATCAAAATATCATACACTTTTGATGGTCATTGCTATTGGCAAAGTGACCCAAAGATAACGGGTTAGATTTATTTTTATATTTAGTTTTATTTTTCCCAACGATATTTTGACATCTTATTAATTATTCAATTTTTGCAACTCAATACTCAATTTCATTGCGTGCCAAACGCGAGAAAAACTAAATAACTTCTCGTGAATCTGTTAGCAATAAACCTAAATATTTCTTTTACTCAAGTGATGTGACACTTATTTGCCTTTTATCGCCTAATTTTTGATGAATTAAAAATTATATTTTCTAGTTTTGAAGCCAAAAATTCAAGTAACTTTTTTATCGCTGATTAAATCAAAGCAGAAATTTTTATTAATAAAAGAGAGTCAGTCTTCTAATATTAAGTTTAATTTAACGGATTAATTAGTTTTGGCATTCAAAATAAATTGCGTAATGTTAATCAACTGCAAATATTTCACAAATTAAATCATATTTCATTAAAAAAAATCCATACAAACTAATCATACGGTTTAAAAATAATTTTATACTATTTTATAATAATTTATAGCACAGATCGTTATCATAGGTATGGAAAAAATACGTGATATAATTCCAGAGATTCACTTCTGTTTATGACTAATACCGTATACCATACAGTATATAACAGTATCTATTTTGAGATATGCTCTTAAAACTGTATGACCTTTAAAATACATAAGCAATTTGCGTGTATATTACTTATTAAACATGACATGTTGTCGTTAATATTTAATAGCATTACTCTAATCCTGGAATTCCCCGATAATTAAAGTTCTAATCTTTTGAATAAATAACTCGACAAAATATTGTGTAAGCGATTTACCGTTCGATTGTGACAGTAAGCGTCTGCTATTGCTTTCGCTTCTTGCGGATCACCGACATTGGTTCCCGTGCCGTGCGATTCGAAAAATTTGATATCATGCGGATTAACGCCCGCTTCGTGATAGGTCTCTATCATGAGGTCTCGTTGACGCAACCAAAACGGCGAAAACAGACCAATCGATTTGAAGCCATCGGTATTCGTCTTGGCGTGCAATAAAGTGGAATAAATTCTTTTCGCCTCACTTTTCTTTTGCAAAAATAATGCGCCGACAGTTTCGGATCTGACAAAGCCATCGGCCTTTTTGTCCCATACTTTACATTTGCCGTCCTGTGCCAGCAGTCCGATTGACTGATAGATGCCATTAGAGAATGGAGCCTGAGTTAGATTACCGGTGGCGACGATAGCGCGATCGCAATTCCCAGTTCGGATATCTTGCAGAGCATTAGCCAGCGCTACCATACTCGCCGAACACGCCGTGTCTATCAAAGTGCTGGGACCGTGAAAGTCGAGCAAAAAGGATATACGATTGGCGTACAACGCTTTCGAACTGCCGTATACCCAAAGCGCCGCTTCTTTTCGGCGACAGTCATTGAAATCGTCTTGTGGTATGCCATCAGCGCATGCTATGATTGTATTGTCAATGCGTTTTAATTAAATCAGGGAAAAAGAGCGCAAAAATACAATTATGTAATTTTTATCTATTTAGCGCTAATTAGACTAATGAGCAGAATAATAGGGGAATAATATTGAATAATACTATGTACACGCCATTACATTAATTCATTATCGACCGATAATCTTGAAAATAAATTAAATGTTTGTTTATTGATTTGCGCGCAAAAAAATTGATTGATTTTAGGGTAAAAATGTTTGATGGTTTTGCGCTTTCACTAAAGGCATTATTTTGAGTGGAAACCACTGAAAATACTGAAAGGAGGCCAAAAATTTACAAATTGATCTCAATTTGATATCTGGAAAAACAACGCTTTTGGCAGTGAACAACAGGTCCTAAATGTATCGAAATTATATCTAAAAGCTTGTGTGTTATTATTTGACTTATTTGAACAGTTCGAGCTGTTTTCTCGACAAAAACTTCCTATTAAAGTTTTTTTGCGAAATGGCTTTTATCTTTAAAAGTTTCTTATGTAATCATATTTTTATCGTCAGTGCAAATAATATTTAGTGCATTATTTTATTAGCATTTGTATCGCAAATTATTTAATATTATTTAATACTGTTTTGATACAGAGAGAAGGAATTGAAAAAAAACAAATTTTTTATTCCAATATTTAACTTTAACTAATTTTTAATGATTACGATTCCTATGCAGAAAAGCATAATACCCTGAAGGGTGGCTTATGAATAAAAATCAAATTTTTTAATGTTTATTATGCATAAAATTCTTGGCAATAGAAATCTTTCATCAGTTTGGGTGGCAAATCCTTTTTCGTGCAGTTTATGCGCTTAATTACGAGTATATATCATTTTTCATAAGAGAATAATAGCATAGCAATCATAACAGTAATTTTATTAAGTGTTTTATTATAATAATAAAATTGAACCGTCAATTAAAACTGACATGCTTTTGATTTTGATAAATAAACAACCGAAGTGTCAAAACTGATTAGCATTCAATAAATACAAAAAAATAATCATAGACACACACTTACCCACTGTGTTGATCCCAACGTATACACCAGTTTTAGTTCCCCGTAAACTTTGAGGATTCACACCAGCATCGCATATCGCTTCATAAGTGGTTTCCAACATGATTCTCGCCTGAGGGTCCATAGCGTCCGCAAGTAGAGTAAGTGTACTGAAGAAACCAGAGTCAAATTTCTCGATGGTTTTTAATTTCCCGGTACGCGAACCCAGACCGTGGTTTAATGCTTAATAGAGTTATTTAAATTATACGAATAAGTTTTTTTAATAAAAATTATTTAGATTTAGAAAACATACCAATAGGCCATCGACGTTCATCAAGTGTTACCATATCTACATTTTTGAATAAGTTTTCCGCAAACTCATCCAAATTATCTGATTCTGGAAATCTTCCTGCAATACCACTGATAACAATATCCTCAGTGACTTCAAACCTGGGCATTGCCCTCGGTTTGGGTCGCGGATACTCTATCGCAGTGTTGGCCACAATAGTTTCTTGATTTTTTGGCGCAAGTTGTTGCGGCATTTTGCTTAAATTTTCTTAAACAATACGTAACAATTTTTATATTTAATTATTCAAAAATAAAATCTTTTCAAAAAAATTTAAAAATTTAAAAAAAATTAATAATTCGTGCACTTATTTGAAAAAATAATTAACGCAATATAATCTTAAAGCTTTCTCTATTGATAAAAGTTTTGTTGGAAGCTTTCAAATTCAAATTCGTTTCTCGTATTCCAAGAGCGAAGTGATGTGACTCTCTTTGAGTTCAAAGAGAAAGTGGTGTTAATCTAAAGATAAACAGCGCTTTTGATTGCCCAGTGTATCGCTTTTTTCTTCTCACTCTCGCTGGTAGAGTCAAAAATCACGACACAATTCGCGGAATGAGCATCAAAATCCAGTTGTACTTGAAAGCTTTTTCTGATCATTAGCATTATAGGTTGGGTGACAACGCCGCCGGCGATAGGTTTTCTCAAGCGCACCACTAGTTTTGACGCAACTTTCACTTTTGTTATGTAACATATATTTAATGAAAAATTTAAAAATTATGCTTTTTATTTGATTTGATAAGTTCACTGTTCGGCTATGAAAAACAGCTTTTGTTTTCTTAATTTAAACGCAAATTAATTGTTTTTTAAATACAGTATTTCTAGAGTATAGACAATTGTCACAGACTGTGTTCAATGTCAGTGTTTTTTGTTGATATTTTGATATTTTATTTTGTTAATTAAAATAATCTTTTTAACGTGTTATTAAAATGTTTTATATTATCTTAACGTTATTTAAAAAGTTATCGATCCTTACATTTACATTTACATTTGCATATCAATTGATTATTATTCATAGCCTAATAATAATTATTCATCAATTGAGAAATTATTTAATAATTTGTAGAAAACAAACTGAGAAATTATTAAGCTAACATAAAGTTTACAATATGATTCGAGACAATTATTGTTTATACCGAGTTATGTAAATCAATTTAATCGAATAGTAATTAATATTTAAATTAACAAACAGTGTTCAATGAAAATGCATTGAAAATCATTTTCTTATGTTTATAAAGGAATGATTAAATTGATAAATAAATGGTAACAAACGCAATGATACAAATATTTGTTTCCTATGGTATCATGTATTAGAGACTTCATTGCTTATTTTTCCTTTATTGTTGTTTATGAATCAGGGTATTCACTAAAAAATTGAGTGAATATTTTCAAACTTAAAATCATGCTAATGTTATAAAACATTTCTATCGAAAGGTAAAGTTATGTCAAATGAGGGGCCAATTTTTGTTGTTTGTGACCCAGAAAATCAATATCAACATCGCATAACTTTTAAATGGGTCATTATTAAGAAAACATATATACACGAAAATAATAACGATTACTCGAACGGTAGACCGAAACCGTAACATTAAATAAATAGTGAATAAGAATCTGAATCTGGCATGACTTTTTTTAAAAAAATATCTCTATAATTAAAAAGTGAACACAAAATTAATAATCACTTTATTATATTATAACTGATAATATTTCAATTGATATGATTATATAAATTTTGTTTTATTTTTATTATTTTATGGTAAATAACAATAAATAAAACCTTTATGGTTAATTAAACCGTAATTTGCAATAATAATAATATTATTATTTAATAAAACAATTATCACAATAAATAAAAAAATAAAACTCTTCTCTTTATTTCTATAATTATTAAAATGATTGCTATATCAATAAAAATTATCAATGCTTACAACCAGTCGTAAAATTAAATGCACGTTAATTATATTAATTTTACATTATCTATTTATTTTAACTGCTTTTCATTATCGGGTGTGAGTACTACAGTATTATTATTATTATTATGCGTTATGTAATTTAATTTTCTTATTTTTGTCGCATTCATAATTTTATTTCGATTAACTAAACTAGTCTATTCGTTTTTCGATACTGAAAATGCATTTGTGGTGGATTTGAGGATAAGTTTATTATGAAATCGTAGACATATAACCTGGAGTTCAAACATTTTCAATGACATTTAAAATCTTACATCTTATTTAAAAAGGAACGCGTAAAAGCTTTTTAGAAATCCAACGTTAGATTGTAAGCAAACGTTTAAAATATTATTCTGCAGCGAATAATATGATTAAAGCAAACGTATTATCAGTAATCGTTTTATTAAAAATTAGTTTGTTTAATGAAATAATTCAACTTTAAAGTTCAAAATTTTTGCATAATTTGTGAAAAATCACGTAATATAGAAAGAAATGTCATTTGTGAACATATCAAATAAATCTAGATAACATTGCTGGACATGAACTTAATATTAATGAAATTTACTCATTTATTTAAAATTACGAAATATTCATTGCCTATAACACTATCAATGTATTAATACTGTCAATTCAATAGCAAACATCTACAGTATAATATACGACTAGATAATATGTGTAAAATATATATTAATTCTTACCCTGTAATCAGACTCGTATTTGAATATTTAAAAGATAAAATTAACATAAATGCTTACACACCGCTATAGATAAGAACTGATGAAAACTTTTCCAATCTATAAGATTTTATATATAATCTTCCGTTTATCGATGTTAACCTGGATATTGGCAATAATCACGTGCGAACAAACTTTTACCCTTTAACTGGTAATGATTATAATTTGTTTTCATAATTTACTGTCCGATCGCTCACTTTTGTTTAGTGCACACTCTTTTAATTAATAAGTTTAATTAAACATAGGCATTCTTCTTGATTTTTTCCTATGATTTATTTATTTAAAAAAGTTATCTAATTTATATTACATTTGATATAATGGTATATTAAAAATTAATCGATATCTAATTTTTGTTGTTTAGAACCAAATTTGATTAACTTTTAACTAGTTTAAAAAATTAAGCTTATAGAGTAAATTTATTTAGCTTTAATTCGTAAATAAATATTTTCACTTTAACTTATTTGTAGTTAAGATATTAAATGTCGAAGTAAACGGTTAAATTGTTCATCTCAACTGTAAGCTTAATTTTATCATTAGAAATTATTAAAGTCAATTAGCATTCATATATTCATGGATTACATTCACTAATTTAAAAAAAATAATTATAAATTAAATAAGATACGGAAAATAATAAATATTCATATAAAAGATAAATGTAAGATTGAATATCTTATTAAAACGGATTAATTGGTGAGGTTTCTCGTGTCTATCTATACATGTGCTGCAAATACATCTATAGCTTGCACTTTAGCATATAAACTAGTTAACGAAAAATTTTAATCAAAACCCTTGAAATATTTTTTAAAATTAAGAAATATATACTTCGATAAGAGAAAAATTAAACACTAATTATTTTATATATAGCTATAAATTAACATTTTATGATACATTAGCTCATATTTAGCTAACGAGTAGCGTAGATATCATTTACGTATCATAAACGATACTATTTGTGACATGAATAAAACATCCAAAGGAAAAAACAGTAATTGTAATGTTATAAGGATTCGCTGAAGGATTTGGTGCATTGTTGTAAATTATGTTTGTTTTTTGTTTTTTACAATAAAGAGTTGCTTTTTTTGTTTCGATCGCATGTAACAGATATTATTTTTAACACTTTTGCGACAAAATTGTAAAGCCATGTCACGTACGTGTTAAACATTGAATCTGAATATAACTGTATATATTTTTTTCTTTAATATTAAAAAATCTGGTAAACACATGCGATTTAATAAATGTGTAATTACTTATTATTTACTCACAATATCTTTTTGTTGAAATTTTGAATTAAAGTTTTATGTGCGATATATCTAACTAGAGTTTAAGCCCGACTTTGTCGGGAGAAAATATTTTGAAATTCAAATAAACACACCACGCTTTGTCTACAATAACAGACCATAACTTCCCGCCAGACCCGTCCCCAAATCTCTCCTCCACCCGATCCGTTCCCACCTCTCCCCATCCGACCCTTCAACACATCTCCCCATCCAGATTTTTAAAACTGTAATAACGTTTTCGAACAAAATTAAAAGAATATTCAGCCATATGGGTATTCCTTTCACCCCATCAAGAGAATCCTCATTTCAACTCATATTTTTAATCTGAGTTCAATGGTGTAGAGATCAACGGCCTAATTTCTAGTTTTTCCCACCTCAACACCCCCTGATGGGCTTCGGGACCCCGCCATTTTTCCTAGACTCTTCAAGCTGAATCCATTGATATAGGTGTCGAGGGGGTGGGGGAGGAGCCTATAAAAGGACAAACAAACAGACACAAATTATGAGATGTTCCAGAGATTTCTTTTACTTTCGAGATACCGTTTTCGATGGCAATGACACACAGACGTTATCATCTATGATGATGACAGTTAAACGATAAGGATTTCGCACATTTCCAAAAATTCGCATTCAACGTAAGGTCAAGAGAGAGTAATATTTCGAGATTTTTCAAAAGTTCATTATAAAAGGTTAACTCGTAAGGTTTAGTGAAACTATAATCCGTATGCATATCTCGATTACTTATCTCTTCATATGGTAGTTGTGTATAAAACCGGGAAGCAGTTTCAAGCAGTTTTTTGCTTACGTGATGCTAAGCTGGCAATTGTATTAATCATTTGAATTTATTATAGAAAGGAAAAGGAATGCTATCACGAAATCCTACAATAAAGGTCGTTGAGTACAGTTCTTTCTCACATCAAAATTGTTAACTTATTTTAGGATTAATTATATCAAAGTGATTGACCTTTCAATATGATTTTAAAGTTGTTTTGGCAGTTCAATCAAGTTTTGGCAGAAAAATGCGAAATAATCGTGTTTTTTGGAGAAATTTTATTCCAGCATTAATAGTTGATTATTCAGATTGTTTTATAATTCCAAGCGTTGACGAGGATTCTCTCACGTAGTCTTCTTATGTTGGTTTGGAATTTAAGTTTTGCAATATGCGAATCCAAATCAAAATAAAAAAATTAATATGACTCCCGTTCGGCAATCATGACCGATCACTAAGCTTAAATCGATCGTAAATTTATTAGAAATCTTAATGAATAAATTAATTTAAATTTATTTCTTTTGATCACTCAAAGTAATGAATGCGAGGAATTATGAAAAAGTGTTTAAAAACTTTCGAATAATTTTAATCAAACTATTTTTTTGTTGAAATTTATTATGTAAAATAAATTGTTTTAAAAATAAACAAAAACATTTTTAAACAGCACACTCTCGATTCTCGGTATTCAACGCTAACCTGTGAGCCCTTTCGCTAAGGTTTGGTTAAAAATCAACGCTCGGGACAACACTTAGTTCCACGTGACTGACATGTGCATTACTAACTATAGACAACAATTTTCGATTTTATCAAACAAGTTTGAGAATATTATCTGTCAAATGTATTAAAAAGCTATGAAGACTTCGTTAAAAAAATTTTTAAAACCATTTTCAAGCAAATTTCAGAATTAATTTCGTTTATATCAAAAAACCATCTGAAAAAATTCATCTCAATTTGATTAGTTTCTGTTTTTAAAGATTATTTTCAAGGATAATTTTTAAAAAATATATTTTTTCACGTAATATCCTAATCGATTTCAAAGAAAAACGTTACAGATTTGTATTTTATAGCAACTTAGCTTTTTAAAGTAATTTATAATCAAAAATTTCAAAATCCCTATGAATGTTATATTCGATATTGATATGCAACTAATAAAATCTAACTTGTAAATAAATAACTGTGCAATTCGGGTAATTAAAGCAACTTCAAGCTTACCATCACGTATACCAAAACTGCTTTAAGCTGTTTCGCGGTTTTTTATACCGTAAAAACTTAGAGATGATTATGTAAAGTCAATCGGTTTATTAGTCAATAAAAATCAATATATTAATATATAATGTGTTAATTGTAAACAAAATAAAACGACAAATAGTTTTGCTAAACTTTGAATATTTATATGTTCGAAACAATACCTACAATAATACAATAAAATATTACGATAAATCTCGATAATTTTTTTAAATAATTAATACTGTCGACGATAAACGCGGTTAATCGGTCGTCACTTTTATTTACAATTAACACTATTATTTATTATAAAAATATTTATACTATAAAAGTAATTATTTACAGGTAATTTAAGAATGAAATTATTAAAGTACCAAATTTTTTAAGATTTAATTATTTATATTTCAAAAATTTAACGATTATTATTAAAGTTGTTAGTGGTTTGATATTTTGCAAACCGAAACGCACCGTCGTTTAGGAAAGTGAAAAATTTTGAACGGAAACCATAAAACGGCGGTTTAAAATATAATAGAATTGATTAGAACAATGTTTAAACCAGTTTATATTTAAAAAAACTGCATTCATTTTAGTTTATATAATTAATTTTTTGTATATAATAATATCGTTATTTAAACAAAATTTCATTAAAATATCAAATTTGATAAATTATATGAAAGAAACCTTCAATAGTTGATTAATTACATTAAAATGTCAAATTTGCTACTTTTGAATTTATTAAATATTTTTGTTTTAAAAGTAAAAAATATTATGCTTTTAAATCGTTTATAGATCATTTTCGAAAAATTTAGTTTCTAATATCTTATAAAAATTCATTGGCGGTTTAAACCGCTATTAAACCTAACCGCCACCAACTTTAATTATAACGAATCTGCTTATTAAATTAAATATTGATTACCGGTGACTAATTTTTTTTTATAAAAATTTAACATAAAGTAAACATTTCGCACACTTATTTATTATATTTATATGTAAAAATAAAAATTTATTAAAGATTCTAATTAATCGGAAAAATCTTTTTAATCGAAAATAAATCTAATTAATAATCTTTATGGTCAGATCGGGGTTAGAGATTTTAATCTCCCTATCAATTAAAATCTATCACGATTTGGATATAAATAAATATTTAATGTAAAATCCAATTCACTAATTAAGACTTAATTAGTTATGAACTTTGTCAGCACGAGCTTAAAACTAGTCTATCGACCGACTCGTGAACGACTGAATGCAGCTCATAATTTAATTTTGTCCCAGAGTCACAATATTAGCAGTCGTTAGAATTATTTCTTTATTATTTATGGTTTAAATTAAACTTTACAAGTTTGGTGTTTTCATATTGAGTTTAGTTACTGAAGTTCTAAGACTGGATATATGTAAACCAATTTGAGCTAATAATAAATATTAATTAAATTAGAATAAAATAAAAATATAATTAAGTTACCAAATGGTATTTGCTATTAATTACGAAGAATTTATTTGATTTATTAATACAAATTATACATAATTTGTGGTTATTTTCAGACATATACCTAAAGCTATACTAACGTTATGCGAATCTTAAACTTAATAAAAATATTTGGTTTTGATTCGAATAGTTTTCATTGAAAGTAACGTTACTTAAAACTATTTCTAAGAAATAGCTTTAATCCGCGATATAAATATATCATCGATTTGTTTTAAAATCGTGATTATTGATAGTGAATAGCGATATCTGAACATAATTAAAAAGATACGCATTAGACTTTTAAGTAGTTAAAATTTTCAGGCCCGAGCCCGACAGAAGCCCGACAGTTTGAAGTTAGACCCGGCCCGAGCCCGATTTTTACAAAAAGGCAAAAGCCCGGCCCGATAAGGCCCGATCAAATAAAAAATAAATAATATAATATAATATTGTTTTAATTAATATAATCATAATTCGATCTTAAAACCAATAATTTATACACTGTATTTGTTATAGAAAGAGTTCTTTTATCGGTTAATGTTCAATTAACTTAAGTATGGTTTCTGTGAGAGGAGAAATCTTTAAATCAAAAATAAATTAAGTAAAACTTGCATATGTTTTAGTGAAAAGTTAAAGCCCACCTTTTTCTTTTTTAGCCCGAACCCGGCCCGGCCCGCACGATTTGTCGGGCCCGCGGGGGCCCGACAAATCGGGGCCCGCTTAAAAGTCTAATACACATTTATGCATTAAATATGATGCAAAAAAATGAAATGTCTGTATGAAAAGTCAATTATTAGGTAAAATGAATGAAAAAAAAATAAAAGCAGATTTTATTGACGTCTTCGTTGAATAATAATTAAAAAATAATCTGTAAATATAATTAGTGGACAAATGATAATTGGTATAAGTATTACCACACTCACGATAATACAGTAAAGAGAAATATGTTTGATGACAAATAAACATACGCTTACAAAACAAATACAGTACACGTATATAACGTGTTATCACGCAATACTCGCGCGTGAGTAAGCGATTTTGGTATAGTTTTAAAGGATATCTTACTCGCGAGTATTGCGAGATAATATGTTTAATTTAATATGCGGACTGTTTTCCCAGACTAAGCAATGAAGTGATACTTGTGTCGGCATTTGTTTCCGAACCGGCATTTCGGAAATCGATAATCCCTTCCGTGAGT
>JAQGAW010002609.1:0-14669 GCA_034698025.1 Phthiracarus crinitus | reverse complement strand
GATATACAGATATACAGATATACAGATATACAGATATACAGATATACAGATATACAGATATACAGATATACAGATATTCAGATATACAGATATACAGATAACCTTTTTGACTTTTTTAAGATGCACAAATATTTCGACATCTTCAAAATTTTTACATTATGAAATGGCTCGAACAAAGACAGAGTCAAAAAAAGTTGTTAAAATTAAAAGGTTTGTTAATAAAATTTTAAACAATTTAGAAATTTATTAATTAAATTTTATTTTATAGAAAACGAGACAGTTTTGACTTATTTAATTAACGCATATAAAGGATATAAATCGTTTCTGAGATAAATTTTAAGAACAATTTAATTTCTAAAAAGTATGGAATTAAATGGCAAAAATAAAAAACCATCTATGATTGAAAAAACAAAGGAAAAATCACTTAGTGGCCAAGTTATGTATATAAATATAATCGATTTAAGTCTTTTCTTTGATTGAATCAATGTATTACTCATGCTTAGAAATGTGTGTTCATTATGTTGGTAAGATATTTAGCTGATATCACTATTTTTAAAACACGGATCTAAGCTTGAACTGTAATCACAATTTAACTAGATATTATATCATAATTATTGTTTAAACATTGAATATTTTATTTGTTACCTTAAATAAATTGCATTTAAAATCTCATTATGCATTTCCAGTGCAACGATGGAATCTTCAGTTTTTCCAAAAATATCCAGGTCTTATACTCAAATCTCATACCAATTCGAAGAGAAAATAACAACTTGAATATCGTATCGTTGTAAATAATATCTCATAAGCACTAGAAGTGTGTGATTGTGGATCAAGATTAACGATATATCAAATTTTAACTGTCAAACATAGTCTGTAAACTACACTTATTTTATTAATTTTGCCAGACCTTTATTCTTAATCGATACTTGCCAAATATATTTGTAATCAATAGAATTGTTACGGATATCAAACTGTTATCGCGCGATTAGAGGTATTTTAAAGATTGCAACCAATCGAACAATTGGGTTTCATCTTTAACAACAAGTGCGAAACAGTCTATTCAGTAGTAGAGCTCCAATGTGTGTTTGAAATCTTTTAAAATAATACAAAGTTTTGGTTTCGAACTATTATTAAACTTGTTTTAGCTGTTGTAATGTTCCTGTCGCGCTAAACCCGATCTACTACTTTTTCGAAGAACAAAGTACTTCGTTTTATTGGTCTATTATGTAACAAATTATATTTATATTTAAATAATGATAAACAACATGTATAAATTTTTACCTTTAACTTAATCAATGATACCCCTTTTCTTACACTAGACTGAATTTTGTTATAAAGTTTTAATTAACTTACTAGACATTCGATAATATCCTTTCAGATTCAGATAAATTTCATTATATTTTCTAAAGCACTTTATCAGATCAGTAAATATAAATTTAGTTAAAATTTTAAACTCATGAAATCTTATAAGTAAATTATTTAAATTTCTTATCATAATTGAACTAATAAAATATCTTACTGTGCAACTGAAGTAAACATTGCTTAATATGTTAAATGCAAGTTATAGAGAAAATTTATTTGATTTAGAATTGAATAGTTTACAATTAATATATTACCAAAACTTCTATCAAATTTTAATAAGTTATAGCTAAACTCAGACTTTTTAAATTACACTTTAAAGATATCGTTATTAATAAGTGTAAATTTGTCTAAAATCACTTTAAGATCCTTAATCTTAATGTGATATAACTTTTATTTGAATTAGACTTGAAGGAGATCTTTCATCATGTGAAATGTGGGCAAATATTAATAAAGATTAGTTATTAGTTCTTAATGTTAAATTATAAACTTAATCTTAAATGCATATTCAAAATGCGAAATACTTTATCTTAATACAGTTGTGCAAAAAAAATTAATTAAAATAAGTCTGAGAATATATTCGCGATTGTTTAGCGAACAGAAAAGTTTATTATTTTTTGTTATTGCTTTGAACATTTTTATGACGAAAACTTAAACCGAGTATAAAATTATTTAGTTTAGAAAATGGTATGAAATTTACCTTTTGATGATACATTTGTGGCGAAAATGCAAAGTATAGCGTAAGTTTTATTAAATTCATATGCTTTAAGTGTGTTTGTAATTAGTGTTAATGCAAATTAAAATCAATAAGAAAAACTTGCAGTAACCCGCCGTGATTGATACTCACATCTGATTCGTAAATCACTGTACTATTTTATTCTCTATTAAAGGTTTTTATTACATGAGGTCAACTCTAAAATTTATAAAAATAATTACAGCTATATGTAATTAACATTCATAGCGCAAGCGGTAATACTCATAAGCAAAAATAATGAGTTTCTTTACTCAAAAAGCAATAACTCAATACATGTACATGTAATATATTTCACACGCACAAACATACCTAAAAGATTATATACCTATTATATTTCTATTATTCTAATTAATTTTTGATCCATAAATCGAGTAAATCATTTATCAAACAGACATATTTAATTTAATGAGTTTAAAATACATTTATAATGTCTCATATTATACTTTAATATTTATAAAATCTATTTGTTAACACTATTAACTCCAAATAAAAAAATTTTACAATTTTTAAATGAAAACAAACTATTATTAATGGATGCATTGAAAAAATAAATTAACATATTTAAATCTTTTAAAATTAATATGAAATTAAGAAATAATAAAAATTATTAGAATATAGTATAAAATAGAGCACAAATTGGAAGAATAGTTTTGTGTTAAATATATTACAATTGTGAAATACAGACCTCAAATATTCCTTAAAGAATGCAAGAATTGGAGAATAGTTGAACTGACAAAAACGAGTATTATATCTATAATTTGAACGTAGTTACAGATAGAAAATTTAGAATAGTTTTGCAATCAATTTCAGTAGAGATAAGCACATCAAAACCGTTTTCACATATTTATTTTCACAGTGTCACACAATATTTTCAAATGAACACATTTTCGTAAAACAAGTTCTCGCTATGTTGCTATGTATATGTAATACAAAGTATAAACGCGCAGTCGCTTATTTTCATCGTTTGCTATTACATTTTATCATTGTTAATATTTCCGACAACCCGCTAATCAATTTTCGTAAGCTGTGTTGATAATCCTATTACCTATATAATAAATTGTTTTTATTACAATTTAATTAATTAATATGTGTAATTACTTAACTTACATGAGTTTAATTGTTTTTATTTAAACTTAAAAGCGCTTCTGCCGATATTCTAACATCCTCATTTAAAATAATGTTATAATATTGTTCTACGCTAGAAGTTACAATGCGTGGTGATAACTAAGGCCAACCAAATTCGGTGGAAAAATCATTCAAATTCGGGAGAGATTCGGAGCGTTAAAAAGGACATTTTCGGGGCAAATTCGGGCTACTTATAATTATAAAACTGTAAGAAAAATTACAAACTTATAAGATTTTTCAAAATATTTTTTTGTGAATCTGAAAAAATTTAGTTTTTTGGTAGTCTAAAAAGTTCAATCAAAATTTTTAAACGATATATTTTAAAAATATTTTCTAAAAAATATTGAGGTTAACAAAAACACTTTGGATTTAATAGATAAATTTTCTCAATATTGAAAATATTTCTTAAAAATAAACAAAAAACATTGGTATTTTTTAAAGAAATCAATAATTCGGGGTTAATCGGGGTAATTAGGGCTAACAGTGCAAATTCGGAGAATTCGGGCAAATAATGCTAATTCGGGGTTTCGGGCAAAATAAATAGTGTTTAAAGTACTTGGTTTATCATATAAAATGTTGATATAAGCGTCCCCGAAGGTTTATATGTACTATCGCGATTCGGGCGAACCCGAATTTGGTTGGCCTTTGTGATAACATAAATTTATATTTATTTTTCTGTTCACGTCTTATTGCAAATGATATTTTAGGTTTTAATTCTTTATTTATACATCAAACACACACCCTTCCAGATACCTTTAAAATAATTAAAATATTAAATAAGTTTTAAAAATTAATTTAAGTTTTATGAAAAACTTACATTTTTTCATATTTTTGAAAAAATTTTTTTGATGTTAAATTTTGTCTAACTGTATTTTGCCAACCTAATTAAAATAAACTTATTTAGTTTAAAATTTAAACTTTTAAATGTTTTGCCTTTTATTTTCTTCATTTTTGCGTAATAATGAAAATTTGCAAATATAAATTTATAAATTTCCTTAACATTCAAAGCTTTTTTATCTGAAACTTATCTCTGTTGATCTTGAAAGTTTGTCCTTTATTATAATACAAATTACAAATTTTTAACAAATCACAATTTCAAAATGAATTTCTATAAAATAAGAACTTTAATATAGACTTAAAAGATACTTACTAAATGTTAATAAAAAATAAATAGATGTATACCTTATTTATTCTGTATAAAAAAAGTACCGAAAGAAAAAACTGTTATAGTTTTTATTTTTTATTCAATCGAACTAGTATTTAAATCCAAAAAATTTCTAATCCCTAAAAGAAAATCACTAATGTTTATTCTGATTCGATATATAAAATGAAAGGGGTTTTACGTACAGTATAGTGACAACCCATTCATTTAAACAAAAAGCCAGTAGAGATTGAAATAATATTTGTGGTACTTAACAGAAGCGATTCTGCGCTAATTCTTGAAATTTCTTGAAATCTACATTTAAAAGGAATATTCTTTATAGTTTCACAAAAACTGCATTATTTTTAAAAGAATAAGCAAAAAAATATTAGAAATTATTTCAAAATTAGATTAAATAATCCTAATTTATAAAACATTTAAATGAAATAGTAATAAAACGTCTCGCAAGAAATTAATTGACAGTTAATTCAAAAGTTTCGAAAAAATATATTTATGATCATATATTATGTGCGTATTTTCTATTAACACACTATAATTAAAACATATTCTGTATTTTATAAATCCATAAAATTGCTAAAATATTCACCTTAATTATTAATATCTATATTCTTGTAAAATCGCTTCTATTAATGATTCTATTAATAGTTTATAATTTACAATAAAGGACACACCAATCACTACTCTAACACGAAATACGGTAAGTCACTTTATGTTAATTTTTCTCATTAAAATCATTTTCTTATTCACAAAATTACATGATAAAAGCTAATAAAAAGCGTATTTTAATTAACCTTAATTGCTTTAACAATAATCGTTTCTACAATTATTTTCACAACAAAAGAAGCAAAATAATTTTTTCCAGTGGTTGTTATGGACATTAGATAAAAAGTCCAAAACTATCTGATCTCTAAAAAATTTTTCAGTTTGTTTTGTGTTATTACTATGAAATAACCATTTAAGACTTTTATCTATTTACTAAAAAAACAGTAAATTTAAATTATCTCTTCATTCTTAAGATGAAAAAACGTTTATTTATTTTAATCATATTTGCATTTCTATTTCTATTATTTAATATACCAAAAATTTGTTACTATATTATAATTAATCGAGTTTAATGAATTCAAAATCATAACCTTACCCGCAAAACACACAAAAAACAGTCATTGAATATAATCAGATTATAAAAGATCTTTTAATGGTGATAAATCTCCACAACTTTTTAAGGTATTGCAAACGTATTTAGAGATAGCTCTTACGCCATAAAAATGGATTTTAAATTATATTTATTGTTTCACCATTAACCTTTTTTTATAAATGAAACTATAATAAAGTGACTTATTAGCGATTTCATATAATTCAATAACTTTTCGGTAAATAAAATTAATATTTTTTAAAATAATAAAAATAATATTTAGGGGTTTGATATATTTTATAAAAATTTTAATTATTATTTTTATTTTTTTTAAATGACAGAGAGACAGATTTAAAACAGCAAAGAAACGACAATGAAAAATCTATTAGATTTTCCAAAAAATGTTATTGATTTAATTCTCTCATTTGTGTCATATGATCAAATAGCACAAAGTCGATTAGTTTGTAGTGACTTTAACATGATATGTCAAAAGTTATTGAACCGCTGTTTTTATAAATTAATTATAATTAACGAAAATTCTTTAAAAAGTTTGAAAGATCAAATGCCTAAAAGAGTGTCTGAGAGAAGAGTTCATCCACTAGCACGTAAAAACGATGTTCTTTCGAGCATCTAAACACAGCTAGATTTGCTAAATACAACTTTAACGAAGTTTGTTGAAGAGAAACTGTGCTGCTATATTCCAGGAAAGTTATTCGATGAGATATATAGCCATGCTTTTTATTCAAAATAACTCGAATCTTCCGAGCGTTTTCGAACTGGTAAAAGAAATGCGTGACTTATCAATTATCTCAATTGAGCATTTCGAGCTGAACATCAAACTATCAATTGAAGCAAAACTGTTGGCAAATACGAAATCAACCCCATATTTTAATCAATTTATGGAGACAGAAAATAAGAGAAATAAAAAATATAAAAATAATTTAAATAAATCTGTCAAAATGTTCATGGAATCACAAAAAAGCCTCAATGAAGAATTGATTGAAAAGAAACGTAAGCTTAACAAAGTGTCCATTTATAAAGATAGATGAGTTTATTGAGAAGCAAATATCAAGACTTTGAATTTAAATTACAACAAAAAAATCATAAAATAAATCGAATAAAAGATGATATAGTTGCACTAAAGACTCGTATGTCTGAATATGACAATAAAAGGCAAAAAATAATAACTAATTTATGATATTTTTATTTTGTAAAATATTGATTTATTTTGAGTTTGCATAATTCTTATACTAAATTTAAATAATAAATACTTTACAAGTTTTTACTGCTTTATTATTTTGCTTTACATAGAATTTATTTTCCTAAACCATTCTTAAAATATAAAATAAGGTCACACTATATTATTTTCATAGTTAATTATTATTTTTTTAAGAATATTAATTTTAAAAAGTATAATTTTTAATAATTTTAATATTGTAGGTTTTGGCAAATAATCTGCTTATCAAATGAAGAACAACCAATCCAATAATATAAATGATGATATATTAAACGATTTAAACAATATTTTAGGTCTAGGCTATATTGTGAGACATGGTTGAGTTAGTTTATTGACTTATTATCACATTAAGACTTATATTTGCTTACAATTATTTTGCTTACTTTAATATAATCTTCGAATTTCTTGTTTTTTAGATTTTACAATCATAAATAATATAGTTGTAAATAAATTTTTACTTATAAATTATATCGCAGCAGCAAATAAAACTACTAGTTATGTTAACTATCATTTGAAAAAGAATATGCCACTAATAGCTTAGAAAAAATTGAAAACTTTAATGTATCAAGGTTAAACTTATATTAGGATTTGTGCCAAACACTCGTTGACACAAATTGCTAGCGTTTGGACAATCTCTAGAACTTTAAATATAACTTTGTAATCCAATAATCATTTATTTAATTTTATACTTTAATTTTTATGGACCAAATTTTACACATCTTTACAATAATTATAAAACTATAAAGATTTTTACATTTTCAATTAATTTTATCAGCTAATTTTTTATGAAAATGGCTGAAGATTATCCAAAATTTTATAATAATCACGAGGAGATAGTTAACGAGTTTTAGGATGACGGCGAGTGCGGTATGTGCGAGGAAGTGTATGTGGAACCAATCCGTGTGGTTTGTGCACCCTTTTTTGTAGAAAATGCGTTAAAGTTTGGCTAAAAAACAGTTTGCGATGTCCATTATGTAATCGAAGGATCGTTAACCGCAGAGGAAGATTGATTTGGCACAGTCCGCCACCCTTTCGCCATTAATTTAATTAAAGTTTCTATGTTTTGTAAACGTCATTTATTTTGTTTTAAGCATTTTTTACTTTAACTGTATTTTGTAGAATTGAAAAAAACTTATATTTATAAAAATTACTTAAGTTTTAAGATTTTTGATTCAATAAATTAAATTATTAAAATAAATTTAATTAAAATAAATTAAATTAAATATAAAAAATTCATTAAATTATTAGTTTTTGCGGTTATTTATGAAAACTATTTGAAAATTTGTTAAATAATAATAGGATTTGAAATCAATCCCTTAATCATTTTGTCATCATTAATGCTTTTTTATTCCTTTCGTTGCGGTATATATATATAAGTATATATAATTAAATTTTAAAGCAAATGTTTGATGTTTAACTCTAATAAGTTCTTCAACTCTAAATTTTTGCGAATGTAAAAAAGAAAACAGATCTAAAGGCTAAGAAATTTTTGTACAGCTAATTTTTTTCCTAAAATAAGTTTCAAAAATTTCAGAAAAATGATCAGAAAAAAGATCATTTTTGTTCCAAATTTTCGACCGAAATTTTGGTGTTTTATTTCCGAAAAAGTCTCGACTCTAATGATATCAACAATGATCAGAAACGTGGAAAAATAAAACATTCATAAGTTTTATATGTTTATATTCGGTATATATTTGTAAAAAAAACTTTTAAGTTATTAAAAAACTAGATATAAGTTCAATAAGTTTTTAAGTTTAATTCTTGATATAAATAATTGCTTTACTATTGCATAAACAAAAAAATTACGGTAATTCTGTAAAAAATATATAACTCAATATGCGAAATACAAAAGCGTTTTCATGAGACGTGTTAATAAAAAAAACATTAATACTTTTCTTTTAATTTATAATTAGAGATCCAAAATGATAGCATTTGATAATTTTTAATTTCTTCAGTTAGAAGGATAACTATGAAATATAAACTCGACTCACTTAATTTGGAGTCGTTTTAACTCCATTTATAAATGCTATTTATTGCTATTTTTAATGAAAACTGCTATATCGCTATTTTCCTATATCATTTGATATTTTTTCATAATCCGAAAAACTTTCATTTAAATCTAATAAGTTTTACGAACCCCTTATTATTTTAAGTAAAAAAACTTATTAACATTCAAAAAAAATTTCAAAAAATGTTTCTTTTTTTATTTAGAGTTCCTTAAGCTCTATGTTTAAAAGATAATTATTAACAAAAAAATCAATATTTAAAAATTTTGACAAAAACTCCATCAAAATGGTAATTCAAATAAAAAATATGTGCTATTTTTATTGCTATTTTCTTAAAATTTTAAAGCTATTTATAGAGTTAGTTTTGCATTTAATTCTTGCTACTTTTTTGGATCTCTATTTATAATATATCAATATATTAGAAATTCTCAAAATCAATTAATTTATCAATTGATAAAATTTGGTAAATAAAACTTAATAGAAATTTTCAAATTAAAAAATAAAAAACTAAGATTGCGTTTATCAATGAATTACATGTCGCATAAAATAGAAATTATACCAAATTTAAAAATTGGAGAGAAATGTATTAATTAGGGTTATTGTTGACAAATTTTCGGAAACAAATGTTTTTACGGTATATATATTAATGAAGATTAAAATATTTAAAATGGTTTTTTTAAAAATTTGCTAATATAACTTTTAACAAATATATGTTGAATTTACTTTAAGTTTTCCTTATTTCATATTTAATTTACATATTCTTTTTAATAATTGTAATAAATGTTTTAAAATTATTTAAACAATACATTATTGTTGTTAAGCGGATACTAAAAAGTATTAGATAAGAGAATATGATAAAGCTTTAATAGATTTTAATTTAATAGATTTTATCGATATTTTTGAATATTTTAAAGCCACATAAATAAATATTGTCAATTTTTAGCCTTTTCAAACCTATTTATAGCCCATTTTATGCCAACTTTTGCACATTTTTAGCTTTTAAAACGCATTTTTGTCCAATATTTAGTTTATTTTTACCTATTTTAAATATTTTAAAGCAATTTTAGCACATATTAAGACAGGTTGGAGTCTTTTCAACAATGATTTTTTGCGAAAAATAAAACACAAATGAATCAAAAGTCTTAAATCAAACAAAAATCTTGTTTATAACATAAATATATAAAGATATAAATTATTTCCTATAAAACAATTATGAGGTCTATAGAGATTTGTTTGGAATTTGATGCGGTATTATGAAAAGGGCTTTGAAAATCGTTAGAAAAACTAGTGGAAAATCGTTAAGTAATCTTTAGAAAAAAGTTTATATAGAAAATTTTAATGTTTGTATGGGTTAAACTTATTATTAAATTAAAAATACCTAAAAATTTCTAACGATTTTTAAACTTTTTTCTAACGATTACTTAACGATTTTCCACTAGTTTTTCTAACGTTTTTCTTATATGATAAATTTAAGGTTTCTATAGAAAATTTTAATGTTTGTATGGGTTAAACTTATTATTAAATTAAAAATATCTAAAAATTTCTAACGATTTTTTCTAACGATTTTGAAACCTTAAATTTATCATATAATTATTAATATTATGAAAATAAAGTCTGTATTAATAGAAACTGATGGAAATTATAGTTTATATTTTAATCTAAATTCACATTTTATATATATTTTTAAAACCGAGTTTAGAAAATTTTTATTAAGAAAAAATTTAAACCATATTTTTTATATTTTCATCATTTTTTAGCTTATTTTCAGATAATTTTCGTAAAATCGTTAGATATATTTAGAATCGTTAGATATACCAAAATTCGTTAGTTTCGTATGAAACTAATATAACGTAACTAATGGATCGAATTAAGTTATTCGTTTGAAAATTTTTTTAGTAGTTTTTAATAGATTATGAACCGTTAGATGTAAGTCAGGTATACAAATAGAACTGGTTTCTCGCATCTCAGTTGCGAGAAACATAATAACTAGTATTCAAAGGGTTCTTTTCTCGTAATCTTGAGAAATGGAAAGTCAAATAATTTACATAATATGTATTGACGCGATTAAAATCTCGACACTGATTAATACTCTGTGGTTCTTTTTTATGAGTTTTAATAACATCAAAACAGCTTTTATCAGTACTTTGCGTAAGTTGTAGTTTTGTTGACATTTTTAAATGATTTTACTTTTATTAAAGAATAAAAAAATTTTTCTTACCTGTAAATAATCACAATTTTATTAAATTAATTAGAGAAGAAACCCGAACGTAATTATGTTGTTTATATGGGTTTGGTATTTGGGTATATCTTCAATCATTCGACACTAATGGCAATTACATAATTAGCAGTAGGAATGAAAACGAATGCCTTGGATATAAGTCTGAACATTATTAATGATTTTAAAAGAACTAATAATGAGGTTATAGGGTTTTATGGGTTCTGATGAGGTTTGTATAGGGACTTTCAATGTTCTTTTAGGCATATAAGGGGTTTGATTAGGTCTAATTATGTTTGGTTGGAATCTATTTAGTGTCTTATAAGGTTTAATTTGGTTATGACTGTTTATGATTTGGATTAATGGGTAGGTTGGATTGGAGTTGATTTGAAGAGGTATTATGAGGTTTTTTATGGGTATTTTAGGGTTAAATGTCAATATTAGGGGATTAATGAGGTTTTATGAGGTTCTTTTTGGTTTGATTTGGTATTGACGGGTTTTGATGGTGATTAATGATATCTTTTTGAGAATTGTATAAAGTTTTATTGTGTCTTTGGGGTTTATTTTGGTTAAGTGAGGTTTATTTTTGGCTATTAAGGAGAGGTTTGGATATTTTGGTGTTTATTGTGGTCGGAATAAGTTTTTATTTGGTCTAGTGGGGTTTTAAGTGGTTAGCTGGGGGTCTGATAAGCTTAATTTGGGTTATTTTGTGTTTATATGAGTTTAATTTTATTTGTTGTGGTTATATTGGGTCTTATAGGATTTCTTTGGGGTCTGGTGTGGTTTTATCAGTATAATTTGGATTTTTTACTGTTAGATTGGGGTATAGTGGATTGACTTTTGAGTTAATTTTTGTTTTTTGAGAAATATTTGGGGTCAGATATTTGATGTTATTTTTTATTCTGATGTAGTTTAAAGTGTTTTTCTTGGGGTATGGTGAAGTTTGTTTAAAGTTGGGTGTGGTTTTTATCGTTTCTTTGTAATTTTACTTTAATATATATTTAAAATATTTTTGAATTTACATTATAAACTATTTTTATAATAACAATATATTTTTTGAATGCTATTCCCAGTCTTAATTTTCAACAATACAAAACGCATAATATTTTGAAAATAAACTATTTTTAGTATTTAATGCATATTCCGTTTCACTTTTCTATTCATTAGTTTAAATTTATAATAATGGCACCAAATTCATCAGTTAATTACGATAATATTGCGGCCATCTGGTTGTCAGTGAATAATGGCGATAAAAGTTTTAATAACGACCTATCTGTAATCAAAACTTTTTTTCAGAAATATAAACAAAGATAGTGGCATTAAATTTTCAATTAAAAAATGTTACAAAACGCTACACTTCTACTTTAAATATAAATATATTGAACTTGAAATGGCAGTCAATAAGCTTATCATAAATGATATTAATTTGGATACATTTAATTCTGATTTTAAAGAAATATTGAATAAAAAAGTGGAATTTTCAATGATCTCAATCGAATATTTTTTAAAAACGAAATTATCTGAAAAAATTGATCACAAATCAATAAAAAAACATAAAAATTATTATATTACGAGAGCCTCAAAATGATAGCATTTGCTACTTTTTTTTATAATAAGAAATATCTCTGAATGTTTGTATGCAGACGAATTACATAAAATGGAGTCGTTTAATCTCCATTTATTATTGCTATATTTGTTATTTTTAATGATTATTGCTAAAATCGCTATATTTGCTATTTAAAGGCAACTTTATAAAAAATAGAAAAATTGTCGTTTAATTCTTATGATTTTTGCGAACCCCATAATAATTATTTAAAAATTATCAAGAAAATTTTATTAACAAAATGTTTATTTTATAAAGTTTTCAAATATATTTTCTAAATGATAATTTTTAGTTGATTTATTGGAAATTCCAATTTATAATAAATGCTATTTTTAATGCTATTTTGGACAAATTTTAATTCTATTTATAGCGCTAATTCGATATGCAATAAATGCTATTAATTTGAAACTCTATATATTACGAATAAACTAAAGCTTAATTATTTTAATATTTTCGGCGTTAACTCTTTATATACCCGCGATTTTTTCGCTAACAACTCACTCTCAAATGGAAATTGCGGTTATTCAGGGATCAGCTTACAATTATTTGGATTTTTAAAACATCATTATATAATACGTACGATAGCTGTTAATTCAATTATTAAATTCAAAGAAATATATATGACATTTGACTATAATGACTATGATACTGACTTGGATAATACTTTTTATTGTTGGGACATCTATTAAGAAAATCGTCGGATGCGTGAATAACAATATTCTACAATTACTATCGTTTACACTAGATCGCAAAATTATCAATTTTAACGATTTAAACGATTTCAATACTTTTATTGCGCCAAATCACTGCTTGAATCCTATTAATGACAAATATTCACCAATTTATTTCGTTTGGATTTATTAATCATCAATTCATTTTTATCACATGTATTCGATATCGTTTAAAAAATAGAATTATAAAGTTTAAACATTAGTATAATCTGACCAATCATTGAAGTTAAAATTATAGTGTCACTTGATTCACAATCGAATGCATAAATGAGTGTGCGGCGCGTGTCTTTCAATACACCGAACACTGAAGTGAAGGGAGAGATGGACTTAGAGTTCGTATTGAATACTCCGCCTCAGGTAAATCAAGAAGAAAAATTATCGTTGAAATTTCCATTGAAACAGATTCAAGCTTCGATTGCATTGAGAAATGAAGACAAAGAACGTTAGGTTTAATTGGAAATGTTACCCGATGGGTCAAAGGTCATCTCAATTGAAGTGGGCGTTCAAAAACAAACATGTGGATAGAAAAAGGAATTCAAACTACGCCTTAAACTTCAAGTGTATGTATTCGAAAAAATCGTATTGCAAGGATCAGTAAATGTGTCATGTGGTCGTAAAAACACGATTCAAACTGTTCTTGAATGGACAGTTCGTTCGCGAGGGGGAGAAACGATCGAATGATTTTCGCGTCGTCTTCGGGGTCGGCTCAAAGTATGGATATGTTCGGAAAGTTCTTTGACGTCACGGCATTCACTCAAATCTTGTTGCGACTAATGGTGGCTGAGATCCGTCGTCGAGCGAACAGTAAAATCACGGAAAACGGGTCGCAAGCGATCTTCGAGTTTCTGAAACTGTAATATTTCAGTTCACAAAAATCGGTATTTCGGAACTAAAGTCTCGATCGCTCTCCGTAAATCATATGTTTATTATGGATGAGTTTCTTATGATGCGACCGGTAACCAAAAACGCGATCAGAAATATCCGCGCTTTTAATGTGTTTCTAAGGGTTTGGACGCGTTGTAAGTTACAAACGCTGCAAGAGTTGGTTTTGGAATCACTCATCACTATATACAAAGAAAAAGCAAATTATTTTTTATTAGACTCGCATAACACGCACAGCAATTTTGAGGAAAAATTGCAGCTCAAACCCGATAAAATACAAGTAATTTTATTTGAAATGTTTAATAAAATTTTATGATACATAATATTTTTAAAATTATAAAATTATATTTGCAGGAAAAATATTTCACATAATAGTTTGTGATGTATGAGTTGCGTTACGTTCCGTGGAAAGAATTAATTAGCGTTAGCATAATTATCAAATCAAAACAGTGAGTGATTTACG
>JAQGAW010002608.1:0-14677 GCA_034698025.1 Phthiracarus crinitus | reverse complement strand
TGATTACATTTAGTTTGTAATCGAGTTCTGTCTCATCGCACCTCATGTTTAATGTTCACGAATCAGTGCAATGCTTTTGCAATGCTTTCAAGCATTAACTGTGTAAACGTATCGTAATATTAGTTTTTTAAACAGAAATCCGTTGCTATGGTATTCGTAAATAAATTGTTTTTTAATTAAAGAGAATCGGCTCGTTTCCGATATCATTAGTTTATGCTTATTCTCACTATTAAATTAATTATAATTTAATTTAATTTGCCATGTATTAGTGTTAATTTTTATTAAATTAATACTGAAGAGATTTAATTTTAATATTGAAATTTTTTTAAATTAGAAAATTAGAAAAATAGGATTCATTTAGCAATTGTTTCAGTTGTGTCTGAATACTTTAATGATGTGGTTTTTTTTGTAATATTCGGAATAAAACAACTAAATAAAATAATTACATTATTATTTAACTTTAACAAAAAATTAACTTAACACTGACATATTAATAATTTTAACGATTTTAATTACTAAGGATGTGAAAAACCGGGACGAAAAAGTGAAAAAAAACGCGCTGGAAATCGGGAAAATAAAAATTTTCTTTATAAACTATATTTTGTGTTTATAAATAAAAATTTGAAAGGTTTTAGAACAAAATACTTATTTATTTAATAAAAGACAAATTGAATTTTTATTATAATTAAAATATCCTTCAAAATCTATCAATTTATTAAGAACTCGGTCATAAAATGTTTCTTAGAGGCCAACAAATTGAAAATTTTGTAAAATGATTTAACTTTCTACAACATTTTCCCGAATATCATAAATCCTTTTTTAAAACGGGAGATACCCGCTAAATCACATCTTTATTAATTACCCTTTAAAACAGCCACATAGAATGGAAACATGAGAGTAATATTTTATCCAATGTTAGTGTAATTTAATGATTTTATTTCAAAACACTTACGATATAACTTAAATTTGTAAACGTATGCAAATATTTTTATTATATCATATACTTTTCATCAAAAAACTGATAACAATATACGAGTTATTATTTCAGTAAAAGGTGAAAACTTTTTATCAATTTTTAATTATTCAAAAATGTTTACCAAAAACTAAAATGATTCGCACACCTAATAAATCAAAGCTAACATTAATAGAAAAATTATTAAAGAGTTTACTTAAAATATAGTTTAACTATTATATTAAATGTCAAATTTAAAATAATAATAATAATGCTCAGGTATCACGAAATCGATTCCAAAAAAATTTCAAATAATCGGACATCATTTATGTAAAGATGAATCCGCGTTAAACTATAAAGATAAACACAATAAGCAAGTGTTTAACGAACGTGTAAATAATAAATAGATAGGTATCGCTGCCACAAACACTACCGCATCATTGCAACCACTTCTCGATCATCGCATCAATCGTAGTGTAAGTCAATTATTAGTCGGAAACCGATTCGCACACCGATTGTGTACATTTACAACAGAGATGTCACATCGAAACGATTGTCGCATATATGTCGGTAATTTGCCGCCTGATATACGCACCAAAGACATCGAAGACTTATTCTATAAGTTCGGCAAAATATCGTTCATAGACCTGAAGAACCGAAGAGGTCCGCCATTCGCTTTCGTCGAGTTCGAGGACGCGAGGTATTCGTTAAACACGTTGTTTGTTACGTCTATTTTTCTATATAAGGATTACGTGTGACCTTCAACTATATTGTATTGCATTTTGTTTGCTAATCCTATTTACTAATGCTATTTATTTGTTGTTTTTCCGCGTTTAACACTTTATGGTTATTTTTGCGTAATTAATTGTTTGCTAACATTTTTTCTAAATAAATTACGCGAATGTATACATAGGGACGCAGAAGACGCGGTTCATTCGCGCGATGGTTACGACTATGACGGCTATAAATTGAGAGTAGAGTTTCCCAGAGGCAAAGAACGAGGACCGGGAGGCGCCTTCACGTCTGGGGGTCGCAGCAGCAGTAGTGGCGGAGGCAGCGGTGGAGGACGTGGTGGTGGCGATAGTGGGGGCGGAGGCGGTGGCGGACGAGGAAGGGGTCCGCCCGCTAGAAGATCTCAGTATCGCGTCAATGTGTCCGGTAATAGATTTGAAATGTGTATTTGTTGTTTTAATGCTATTTAATTATGTACTCTATTACGCGATACTCTATTATTGAATGCATGAAATCACTATCTGTTACCGATTGTTACCGAAAACAGGATTACCTCCAACTGGTTCGTGGCAAGACTTAAAAGACCACATGCGAGAGGCTGGGGATGTATGCTATGCAGACGTTTTCAAAGACGGCAGCGGTGTCGTCGAATTCTTACGTTACGAAGACATGAAATATGCAGTGAAAAAGCTGGATGATTCGCGTTTCAGATCTCACGAGGTTTGCGTTTATTTTAATAAATATCGTATGTGTGCGTTGTTTGCAAATATTAGTATACAACAGTTAATTGGTTTTAAATAACTTATTTTTGCCATATGTTTCCAATCGTTTCATGCGCAGAAATTAATTACTTTTATCTGGTATAAGAGCTTTCAAAATAACTTACCAAATTTTATTTGGAAATAATTATAAGTTACAATTTTTTTTAAATTGAGACAAATTAACCGATTTATTATATATATATACCGATATAAAATGAACACATTATAAGTAAAATAAGTTTTTCTAATTTAAATTTAAATACAATTCTTCGTTGTTTGTGAAACCTAAAAATCTATGGTAATAATTAAACTAAATTACCAAAAAATGGTTAAGAATAATATAGGAAAAATATCAAATATAGTAGAATATAGTATCACAAAAAAATAGATTTTAAAAAATCTTTCGAAACAGAAAATTGTAAAAAATAATTCGGGAATGAAAAAGAAAAATTAAAGTTTTAAGGCAGTTATATAAGAATAATTAAATACTATTCGCGATTAAAGTGGTAATGTTCGCACGTCTTTAGTAAACGGTTCTTCTCTGCGGACATAGAATGCGAACACGAATGCCAATACAATTAACACGCAGTGAATGATCAAATCGAAGAGAAACAGTCGCATAATGCCGATTAGAAACGTGATCAATAGCACGATGAGAGCCGAACCAAATATCACAGTTTGCATAAAGTTTTGCCTGAGAACCGCATAAATGCCGAAAACCCGTGCGGAAGCGCCCAAAAACATTCCGATACCGGCGATGAATCGTGCGAACTGATACGCGTCTTTGTTTGCTTTCCCATAACTTTTCTCGGGCTTCTCCTTTTCGGTCAACTTATTAACGTATAGGATATAGTCAACGAATAGTGACGCGATTGTCACGCTTGACAGCACTATTATCACGCATTTCAATACAGTGATGAGCGGCGGTACGTTAATGCGGGCCATCACTACGTTAAGTAAATAAACAAAACGGAAATTTTAAAATAATATTTGAGTTGCGAATGAATGAGAAAAAATGGTTGCTTTCGCAGTACACGTTTGCTTGCAATTCAATACAATGCAAACATGTTTGGGGAAAGAAATTGGGTGTTTGCCATCCGATGCTCTAACGCTTAACGTCCTTGGCTTGGCATCGCATCTGCGATTTATTCTATAGATATTTTACGCTGTATGCACTTTTATGTGCCGTTTCTTTTCCCACTAATACTTGGTTACTTCTAAATGTGCGAGTATTTAATTTTTGGTTATTATCAGTTGTAAAATTGCTTATTCTGGTGCACACCAGTGTGCACGAGTTTTAACCTGAAAATTAAATCGTAATAACGATTAATTAAGATTTTAATTTTTGCGTTTTTAAGAACTTAAAAAGTTTGCTTCGCCTCCCTCTTTACTCTCCTCTCTCTCTCCCCTCTTCTACCCTCAGTGCTCTCCACTCCCTATTATTCACTCTTCGAAAACGTGATATCAAATAAGTTGAATTCGTTGCATTCTTTTACAAACGTTATTAAGCATTTTTTGGTTCCCAGTTTGACGAACTGTGTTATATGTCTGTAACATTAAGTACAATCATTGAATACCTGTTGTTGTTTTTAGCTTTGGTATTGTTTACTCGTCAATCAAAACAGACTAACAGAACAATCAGTACTGTATTAACAGCTTTATTTTTGTTGACAAATAAATACAAGTATCAATTTTTGTTTTAAATAATATTACTTATCGTTAATTGTTTATATGATATAGACTTGTAAATTGATAGACTTTTCTGAACCCTACCCGATCCGAAAATAGTTAAGTTTTTGTTCATAAATAATTTTTCAAAGATTTATAATAAAAATTGCCACAATTATATAATTTATAAAGTCATTAAAATTTATATTTAAAGTTTGTTATAAATAAGTTAGAAAATAAAAAATGTATATTTTTCATCAATTTATACAAACACTTGTAAAGTGTAAAGTATTTGTAATTATTTTTTTTAAAATTGGATATACGCTAAAAATTTATAAAACCGATCCCAACCCGACCTAAAGATTTTGTCAGATATCAGACCCGAACCTGACATTTCGGATATCCGTTTACAGATCTAATATGATAATAACTGTTATCTAATGAATTAATGACTATGTTTTATTGGTGTTTATACCGTAATCCTAATTTATAAATTTTTAAAACAAAAATGACAATTTTTCCAATTAGTTTTTAATAAAATTCAGATGTAATTTTAAAATTTCAATATTTTGGTTAATTTTTGTTGTAAAATAATTAATTTTTAATTATGATGCGAACATGTTTTTTAAACGACTTTTCAATAACAATAAATGATTTGTGTTTTAGGGCGAAGTGGCGTATATACGAGTACGTGAAGACTGCGGCGGCAGTAGCGGCGGTCGATCGCGCTCTCGTTCGCGCTCATACTCACCGCCGCGACGAACGCGTGGCTCTCCGACGTACTCTCCGGCACGCAATCATTCCCGATCGATATCCCGTTCGCGCTCACGATCGCGATCGGTGTCTCGTTCTCGTTCGTTATCGAAGTAAATACCACTGATCCGTAAATATATAAGCACTTCCATCGTTAGTCTTAACCGCAGTATCGATTCCTCCGTCGATACACATCGCTATTGTTTTAAACAAATTGAATTTAATACGCATTTATTTAAACATTTTTTTGGATTAAATGTTTTCGAATATACAGGATCTAAACTGGTTTCCAATGTATTGAATAGCATCGTGAAAACCAAATAAAATCTAATCTTCATTGCAAGTGTGATGTGTTTACTGTATTAAATTTTCGAGTTGATAATGTGTTGGTGCGCGTCATATGTTGATACTGTTTAATATGTGATAAAACTTAATCATATTTAAACCTTAATAATATAATGCTTAAAAATATAAACGTTAAATATTTGAATGCATGCCAATGCCAGTCGCAGCTGATGTCAGGATTTAAAGAGGATTAACAAGCAATGACAGGAATCTTTAAGAGGAGAAAACAATTAACCATTTCGTTTAGGATTAGTGTTTGTGTTTGTGCGCCGAACCATTGATGACCATTGTTAACCATTTGATGACCCTTTTATGAAAATGGATAAGAAAAATCTACTGCCAATAAAATTAATATCAAGCGGATTAGGATTAAGCGCTTTAAGGATTAGGAAACCGCCCAACCATTTGAGGAATAGGATTCGCAGCATAACCACAGGATTAGATGCCACAACCAATGTATAGGATATTAGATGCCATTTGATTAGGATTTAATGATTTACTTCATGAGCAACATTTAGAGCGTGAGAGAGAGAGCGGCGAACAAATCTGATTTTAGTTAACACTGACAAAACAATAGAGGATAAGAGGATATAACGGGTATTTAAATAGACCCTAACATTGCATTCATTTAATTTTTTGTGATCAATTGAATGCGCTATTACTATATTTTTAATTATCAATTTTTTTAGATATTAAAAATTTGAGATGTCTTTTGTTATAAAAAAAACAGGTAAGAAATTGAATTTTGTTTTGAAAAAATGATTTCATATCATTTCAGTAAAACATGTGCGCCGCTCTATAAGTTATTTGGTGTTGTTTTCGTGTTCCACTCATTCCGAAGCACTATAGGAATTTGATGGATAGGAAAGTATTTATCCATAAACTTTTATTTTGATTTTCGATATTAGATTATACTGTATGTTTAAATCCTAAAATGATTCAGCGGCTGATATCCCGAAAAGTTTTTCTGGATTCTCTTATATAAATGCAATTCCGATTAAATCGTTAAAACCGGAATTAAAATAAATAACAAACAATAGTTTGATAGTTTGAGATTATATTTACAGTATTTAATTATGAATTTGAGATATATTAATGAAAATGTATTTGAGAATCATATAAACAAATAAATAAAATCAAAACATAAATTGATAATTAGTTATAAAACTGACAAATATTTGAGAACTAATGAAATGAGTATGATTTTAATTATTGTTGGCATTAATATTACGATTGCCGTCATAACCATTACCACAACCGATGTCACCGCCACTCATATCATTGATTACTTTGAATATATTTGTGAGATCAGCCCATTTGTGGCGAATATTTTGTTTCAATCGTTCGCTGCTGTCAACGATTGCGTTCAACTCATTAAGCAATTGTTTTTCGTAATCACTTGAATCGTTTAACCATTTCTCGACATTCGATGACATTGTCTCGAATGAAGCGCTCAGATCTTCGAGCGTTGAATCGTCCGACAGTTGATTGTTATCGATGGCTATCGGATTATCGTTACCAGCGATTGGTTGTTCACCATTAGTGTCGCGATTATCGTTGATTATGGTGTGATTGCGATCCAATTGATTATTACCGATAGAATCGTTGGTTGCGTTTGTGGTGTCGAATAAAACCGTTTTCTTACAATTTTCCATTGAATTGTTGCGATTATCGGACATATCAACAAATAATAATATGACCAAATAATGTATGATTTGATGTCAACACTTATGATATCTAATATCGAACGTAATATTTGATATAACAATTAAAACGATACGTTTGATTGGACTGTCGTTCGTTAATGCGTTCACTCATTCACTGATATACGCATTAATTGTTTACACAACACAGTGTTGAACACACGCTGTGTAACGCATTATTAGTATTGACGCGAGTTTTCAAACTGTTTCATAGTTACGGTATACCGGTATTTACGTATATTGTATTGAATTTAGTTAAACAACTGTACATTTTGATAGTATAATCAATGCATTTGAAAGCATTATCAGTGTCTCGGAAAACACTGGATCTATAGTTTCAATGGAATTCTCATATCATCGTGTGCTTCAAGTTCAGGCTCTGTGGCAGTTGTTTCAAACATCACTAATTGTTTTTATGTTTAATTCTATAACAATGAAAAAAATAGAGTTTTGTTAAATAATAAATGATGATGAGAATAAGCTCAAGCTCAATGCAAAGCTCACTCAACCTTATCGAGTTTGTCCTTAAAATTTAAGCTCACAAAATTTCGAGCTTCAGCTTATGAAGTTTAAGCTCAAGCTTGCGATCCTGAGCTTTATTGGCTTAGGTTGAGTATAGCATGTTTTAATGTAATGAAATTCTTTAGGAAACACAAAATCATCAGATAAGCTCTCAAAGCATTTTTTATTTAATGAAAAGTAAATTTTAAAATGTGTTAAAACCATAGTTACATAAGGGGGTGCTTAGCACAGAGTTGACACCCTCCCTAGAAATTTGAAAAATTCTAATACAACCCCACCCAAAATTTGAGAAATTTAAGGACAAAAAAATCGAAAATTTTTGAAAATATTTTGATCAAATGTTAAAAAATTGTGCATCAAAACCGATGAATTTTTGAGACCCTTTAAATTTTTGTCAAAATTTTAAAAAAATCGTTTAAATTCGTCGAGTTTTTCGAGGGGGCGTGGATTAGGCTTCTGTCCAGGAAAAATTTGGATAAAAAAAATTTTTTAAAAAATTTTTTGTCCAAAGGCCAAAATAATTGTCGTTTAAATCCGATGAGTTTTTGAACCCCCTCTAAAAATTGAGATTTCCAGAATCTACCCCCAGAGCTTCCGACCGGAGTGTAACTATGGTTAATACTGAAAAATTTAAAACTTTATTTATAAGTAAGCTCAAAGCTGAAGCTCAAAGCTGAAGCTCAAGCTCAACGTATAAAAGTAAACACAAGCAAATTTATATAATATTTTTAGATAAGCTTAGCATTAGATAAGCTCAAGCTCAATGTATCCCAGGTTTTGAGCTAAGCTCAATTAGTTCAAGCTCAGGATAAATGAGCTTATTCTAATCATTAATTATTGCGAAGAAAGAATGCAATTTTATGAAATCAGTTTAATGAATTATAAATAGAAATTCACCATATATTGTTATTTCAAAAATTTAGTTTAAATCTAACTTGCGTTAAATCCTATGCAATGTTTTCGAATATCGAATTAATTATAATTATATTTTTCTGTTTTACATTAAAACTCAATAAAATAATTTTTAGAAGAAAACCCGACAAACTAATAAAACTAAGATTTTAAAAAAAGGTTTGCGTTGAATAAAATTTTAGTATTGAATATTTTAATTCAGTTTAAATTAGTAATTAATTTCAATAAAAATTCATTTTTCAATAAAAAAAACATTAATTAATTAATTATTAAGTTTCAGGATTGGTCGCAATTATTGTCAAAATTAAGGTAATTTTTAGTTTTTTTAATGATTTGCATGTAATGCTAAGCGTTCTGTCAATAACTGACATGTTTTTCAATGATATTCACTTATATTTACTGCAATGAAACACATTAGAAATTTATTCACATCTGAGTTATCTTGAAATTTTTGTTGAATATTTAAATATATTAAAGCAAACAGCAGTGAACCGCTATTAATAACTGACAAATCAGTTTGCGATTTAAGATATGTAAAGAGGCGATTATTACTAAAAACTATGAGTGAATGAATATATGAAAAGTGAAAGTAAATGACTAAAAAAACATGTAAAATAATGACTAAATAGTAAATGAATTGTAATCGACGCTTACGTGTGCTTATGTTAACGCGAATTGTATTGCTAGCCGTCAAACTTATATCTCTAAAATAATAGTTAGCTTTTGTTAAGCCTTTGTGGCATATGTTTTCAATTATATATATTTATTTATGATTTGTTTATTAATTGATTGACTGTTTACCACTGTCTCACTTAATTGTAATTAATTGAATAGTTTTGTGTGCGGCGTGTGGACACTGGACACGCGTCCAATTTATAAGTATTTGTATGGTATAAGCGTTTTCTAGGCGTAGAGGGATAAACGGTTATTTGTAGGGGAGGTAGCTACCGGGGAGATAGTAGTGGGGGGATAGTTAAAATAAATAGTTTTAACAATTAAATTATTAGTGTTACAAATTAATTATTTTGGGTAATTTATTGTTAAAAATTTATTATTTTAATTTATTAAATGTAATTTTATTAGCGTACAAACTATAATTTCGATGAGGAATCACTCAAAAGGATGGCAGCTGCCGTTCTGGAGGCCCAAACTACACCAGGGTCTATCAATTTAGCACAAATAGCGCGTACATATGAAGTGTCATACATTTTCGTTATGTCGTCTTAAAAATTGACAACTTAAAGCAACTCCGAACAAACGAAAGTTATTAACAGATGAATATGAAATGGTTTGTGTCATTTCTTCAACTGATGGCTGATGGAGGAGTTGGTTTAAACCAGCAAAATTTCTATAAAAATTTGTATATTATTTATTATTGTTTTTATAAGTTTAATGTTTTGCTAAAAGATCGGGTCGTGTCCGGCTTTCAAAATTAAATTTGTCGCGTTTTTTTCTGGCTCAAGCATTGATTTCGCACTCTATTTCATAGTTAGCATAAGCCTAATCAATGTATTGTAGCAGAAGCATACAGCCTATCTCTAGTTCTAACCAGACATGTTCGCGTCGATATAGACTTAGAGGCGAGACATATAAAAAAGAGTTATGTAATGTAACGAACACAATACAATGTCGCCACTATTTTATATGTCTCGCCACTAAGTCTATATCGAAGCGAACATCGCTGGTTCTAACCTGTCAGCCTTGAGGCTACTTTGTAGACTAAAACTGAGCTTAAATTCTCATCTCTATGTAAATAAGAAAATGGTTTAGACTAACAATTTAAATTTTGTTACAGCAATAATATTTAGCATTATTTTCGCATAAATAAAAGAAACAAAATTATAAAATAAAACTATTCTGAATCAATATTTACACTATTGATTAAAACATTAAAGTTTGTAAATAATTTCGAAACTCATTTTTAAAGTTATGTAACTATAATATTATAGGAATATTTAATTAGTCGTTAATATATTAGCGAACGATAATAATATAGCACGAGAAACAAAATCAATTATCATTAGCTAATTATCGCGTATACTGTTTCTCATAAGATATCGAATACTTTAAGTATTCAATTGAAAAAATAATTATTATAATTCATATTCACATCTTATTTTCGAGTGAAGTTTCGTGAAACACAAAAATCTAAAATGAATAAATTCGAGACAAAAATATACAAATCGATAAGTTTACTATCGAATGATATTATTAGTAGTTCTGGAACTCATTTTTATAAAATAGGATTATCTTTATTTCCGATTAAAACTATTAAAAGGCAAACATTTATATTTAATCCTTATTTTGTACTGACATTGAACTTAATTATGTTAATTCGATCGATTATTTTAGTATTTCTAACGACAAACAACTTGGATATTATTTTATATTTTGGTGAATTCTCATATTTTTTAAACATACGAAAACAGTATAACATAACTTATATATTTTTTTATTTACTTGTAATCGTTTCGCAATTAATACAATTTTTCAATTATCAAAATCAAATAAAGCCGACATACATGAAACCATTTGAAATGATGTCAGGCGTTATTACACCAAAAAGTATTGGATTGAATGAAAAACGAAAAATTCAGCAAATGATTCGTAAAACAAGAATTTGTTTCAAATTTTTGGATATCAATCTAAAATTGATCCTATTATTAGTATTTTTGGCATACTTTACTGTATTGTCGTATTATTTTAACTCAATTACGAAAATATTGTTTCTGGTTATTCCGTGGAGTTTATTACAAATGCTAACTGTTTGCCACTTGAGTAATATTATTATTTGGCAATTTCTATATTTTGTAATTATTTGTCACTATTTGAAACTCAAAATTAAACAAATCAATAAAAAAATTGATTTTTACGCTAAAAATAAACAGATTATAATTAATGATAAAATAAATTTGATTACAAAATCATTGAATTTGTTATATTTAGAAATCAAAGAATATAATGACAGTTATTGGGCAAAAATATTATTCGCTTATATTTTACTATTTTCATCGCCAATCAGTCTATTTTTATATCACATAATATTTGGTAAAATGACATTTACTACAAATATTATTTTCATGTACGCATTGGTTGTCGAAATATTTTTAATGATAACACTATTAATAACCGCTTCTTCAATCGCTTTTGAAGCAAACAAATCGCATAAAATATTAATACGTTTTCTCATTATTAATATCAATAAAATAACATATAAAAACAAAGTGAAGGTAAACTATATAAGATAAGTTAGAAATTATACGCGAATGTGTTAAAAAGTAATGCGTTAAAAAAAGTTTTTTATTTAAATTTTATTAGTTATTGTCGATCATAGAAAGAAATGGTCAGAAAAAAGTTGGTTTCTATTGTTGGAAGTTATTTATAATAAACTACTTTCTATTTTATGAAGTAATATATTTATTAATTGTTTAATATATTTGTTGATTTTCTAAAAGTATTAAATTTTGTTTTATTTTTAGATAATTGCAGTTATTATAGCAATATTTATTAAAGTGGTTGATATTTCTAATTAATAATTTATTTGAATATTTAACTTTAACTGGAATTTCAATTAACGCGATAAGGGATTCAATTTTCAAGGAAAGTTCCGAAACTATTTATTAAAGCACTGTTCAGGAAATTAATTTTACTTTATAATCACTAATTTGTATATTTATTTTGTTTTATTTATTTATAATTTTTAATAAAGTTTTATAATTAATGCCTTTTCAAACGTTATTTAAAAATTATTTCTTATTTATATAAATTGGTTTATTAATATCCAATAAGTGATGCACATAATGTGTGTGTGCTAAGAAGTAGTCGTAATTAGTGATGCACATAATAACCGGTTAACTTTTGACCTGACCGGTTAAAGTTAAGGTTAAAGTTAAGAATTTGACATGAGTTAAGGTCAAGAGTTTCTTAACCGGTTAAGTTAAAACAAAAATCTAGGTTAACTGGTTAACTCATTTTAGCTTTATTTATATGATTTTTCAATAACTTTGGAAGAAATTTTTGAAAGTTTGAAAAATAAGTTTCATTTTTAAGGTAATATAAGTACTTTTCACATAATGATTTTCTATTATGTAACTTTTATGAGAATTTAATTATTTCATAATTTTTTAGCTGACTTTCTTGAAGAGAAGTCAAGCTAATGGATTTGAGTATGTCTGTCCGTCCGTCCGTCATCGTGTCCGCAGTCTTTATATTTATTAAGGGATGTTACATATTCTTTATATGTATTAATTAAGGGATTTGATATTATTCTCAGCAATGACTTAATGACTAGAATTATTGATCTAAGGTGTGAAAATAAGTGTGTGTGCATTATTATAATAGAAAGTCAGCTCTTTGTGAATGTGTTGTTCTTGTTTTAACTTGAATTTGATATTTTAATGAAGTTTAAAAGGTTGGCGGAAAAATTGGAGTTAACTCGAGTCAAAATTTATTTTAAGGGTTAAAGTTAAAGTTAAAAATACTTTACGAGTTAAGGTTAAGAGTTAAGCCATTTATTTAACTTAACTTTTGTGTATCACTAGTTGTAATCGACTGTTTTGGAACTTCAGGCACATTTTCAATATATTTATTACGCTTTTCATACAAATCTAAAACATTGACTTTATTTTCATTCAATTGTTTGCGATTTTTTATTTCGCTAAAAAACAATTAACAATTATATATATATTTTCACTTAATAACAAAAATAATTCACATTTTCTATTGTCTCTAATTTGTTTAAATACGAACAGTATTCCCACAATAAGTACAATAACTATAATCATTAAAACAATAATTGCGATAAACGAAACAAATATTTTGTTTGAGTTTACACTATATTTACACCCAAAAAATTGTTTCAATTTATGTAAAGATGAGATTTTAGGCTCAGCCTAAGCCTTCGCAGTAGGCTCTAGGCTGACAGGTTAGAGTTAGAAATAGGCTGTAGACTTAAGCTCCAATATATTGGATATGCTTAGGCTGAGGAAGGCCTATGATGTCATAGGCTTAGGCTTAGGCTGTAGGCTTTAAACCTATGAAAAAAAGTAGGCTTAAAAATTGTTTTGAATATCAATTTCGTATTCGATTAAATCATTCGTCCTTAAACGACCATCAAATGCGATCACATCTGTGTACTTCAGTATAAACTCATTCAATTGTTCCTTATGTGAGCTTGTTAAATGTTTAACGCACTTTATTTTATATATTCCTACCGACAATTGTTCAATGCACTCGTTAGGATCAGATGTATTCATTTTGAAATCGATATTAATATTCTATCAGACATTGTTAAAAATATCAATATCAACAACAGTGATCTTATGATCATTAATAATTTTAAATGTTCCAATTTTAGTTCCATTAATAATTATTCGGTCTCGTTTACTCGGGTTAACCTCAACACAGTGTGACATCCCATTCAACAAAGTTAGTAAACAATTAGGTACCAACAGATCACTGGTCAGATCTAGATACATAACATATTTTCCATCTTTCACTGTTCATTTGTTTTAAAAAGCCACTTCTTTGCAAACTCTTAGCTTGTATGGTCAAATTTTCAACTGCGTACACGTGACCAAAATGAGTCAAAGTACTAACATCTTTCAGAGTAATTGACCCCAGAAACCCATTAATCATTTTGTTAAAGTATGCCACGTTATGAGCTCCATCAATAACGATTAATAATTTCCGAATCATGTTGTAACCCAAAAGGATTTCAGACGGTAGTCCCGAAGCAACGAAAATATACATATAACAAGACAGTATATCGTCATCCAATTTCAGTTCCAGTTTCACTCTTACTTGACCGTCAGGTTTATACATATCGCCATTCGCTAATCGAAACCCTTCTCCTATCCATGGTATTAGTGTATAACGATTTCTTTTGGCAAAACTGCTAGACATCAATGTAACTGACACACCGGCATCCAATAAACATTTTGCTTTTATTGAATCAATCGTGAAATCTACTACTAGCATTCATCCGCCAACTATCGTGACATCGGACACCATTATAGATAACTCTTTGTTTTATTAAAATATTTCTTTTCTTAATGGTTACAATGAGGCACTCGCGCTATCCTTGAATTTCACATTAAATTTATTGTTGTTGCCATACGGGATGTTTAGGGGTAAACATCCCGTATGATGTCTATAATATCATAGATATAATACTGCATATGATTAGTAAGGCTTTGAAAATCGTTAATTAACGAATGTTTTAAAATGAAATAATTATAATTAAAAACAAGTTAAGAGGTCCTAATAGACCCAAATGTGGGAAATTTAGGTAAACTAATCAAACGATTTTTAAAATATCTAAGGATTTA
>JAQGAW010002607.1:0-14677 GCA_034698025.1 Phthiracarus crinitus | reverse complement strand
AGAGAGGGAGAGGGAGAGAGAGAGAGAGAGAGAGAGGGAGAGAGAGAGGGAAGAGGTATTTATTAGTTTAATATTGAATTATTGGTAATTGTAAGGCTTTACGGTATATTAAATTCAGATTTTTTGAAATAAGTTCAGTTACAAATAATATTGTATTCTCTATTAGATTGTTTATTACTATCCAATGCAATAGTTTTTAACTCATCTTTTATCAAAAATATTTTAGAACTCTTAGGAATCTATATATTATTTAACAGAATATAAAGTAATTCAATTGATTGCATATTAAAAGTTTGAATTTTTAATTATATTTCTATGAATTTTCTTATTTATAGTTAATTGAAAATAACATAGTAAATTATTAATAATAATTTATGAAAACAGTTACACAATTTTTAGTTTTAAACATAATTGTTGTTAATTTAGTATAATTTATTAACTTATTTCTTCAAATTTTCTTATTAATCTATCTATACTAATATACTAAAGGACAAATTTTGCAATAATGGAAATAATTTCACGAGAATTAAACAGAAATTTAAACAACAAATCGTTGTTGAGTTTTGTATTTTAAACAAAAAAACTTTCGGGCAGATTAACCAATCGGGTTGTGTTAAATATTAATCTTGAAGGGTTGTCTCAGGTTGTAAAAGTCGTATCCGTAAAACAGCTTAAGAAATAATGAATTTAAATAAATATCGAATTTGAAATTGCATAAAATAATTTTATTTTCATTCCCAACAAAGCGGGTTCTCTCCCAACACTCGTATTATATTAATTGATTCATCTCTCCCTCTCCGTCACGTTTTCCTACAATACTAAATTTAGTTACCCGTTTGAAGGTTTTACAAACTACAAACCTAAAAAATTATAACTAATACAGAAAATATAAGTATATAAGTTGAGAATACTAATATTATATTATCGAGAAAAATATTAAGAGTGATATTCAATATTAAAATAAAATCTAACTGTTATATTAAGTAATAAGAAATGTTATACGGGTATATGATTGGGTTAATGATTGTGATTGGGATATACGAGTAGTTATAAACGGGTTAATGATGTTACTTAAGGAATCACTATTAGAAGACTTTTTCCATTCTTAAATTAATTGCGCTAAACTTTTCACATTTTATTTGATATCATACATTTGATTCATAAAAAATAAATTACGTTCGTAATGAAGCGTTTTAGCCACAAACAAAAATTATTCTATTTCTAAGTTTTGTAGTGTTTTTTATAACTTTAATATATTAATAATTCGATAAAACGGATCTACACATAGAGGGGTGCATAGTATACCGCTTCCGAAATTTTAAAATTTTTTTGCTACCTTTTCTATTAATTCATTTCTTAACATCATATCATAAATTAACATAAATTAAGTTCAGGAAATCATAACAACGAATATCCAGCTTCCTATAAACAATTTTGAACTCACACCCTATTTTAACGAATTTTCGATATGATTATTATAGATCCTAATTGTTGAATGCCTGTACATTTGCATCATGCCTGCCATTTCTTGATAATTTGATGTGAAACTTGAATTAATTTTTGATTTATGAAATTTATTTGCAAATTTTAATAACAGGAAATTAAAATCCGCCAATTCTTGTTTTATTAATTACATTCGCTATAAATCAAGCAATAAATTATGATTCTTAAGTAGCGGTATATCGATTTAAAAAACCAAAGTAAATTTAAAAACTATTTCTTAATGTTTAGAAATAAATATATAAAAATTGTAACAATTTATAACATTTCTCATCTAAACTAAAATAATCTCAGATCTTTTCAAGATATAGTATAATTTTTATTTATCAATTTATTTAATAACTTAATTTAATATCTAAAAGATTTTATGACCTTATAAGTTATAACACATTATTGCTATCATAATACAACATTAACGTGAATATTGTCAAAAATTGTATATATATTATTTATATATATATATATATACTATTTAAATGCAAAATTGAAATAAATTCCATTAAACAGCGGAATACAGGTAAAATTCAAGTATCCAAAAATATACTCAATTGGATAAAAAATTTATTTGATATTCATATTTGAGTAAATTTTTAAAATTTAGACATTGTTTGATATAAACTTCAAAGTTTTCTAGATAATTTGGCTTAAATTAGTAAAAAAAAATCTTTTATTGTTGACATTTTCAGACATTATTTTCTACTTTTCAGATTTTTTGTAAGTTCAAGCATTTTATTTTTATTTGAAACACATTTTCCTCAGATTTATTATTTGTTCAATTCTCGTTAAATGTTTGATTAATTTGTACTTAAGTCTACCGTTAATTTGTACTTAAGTTTTGTGTAAAAATTATTAAAAATGATTTAAAACTTAATCATACAATTTTATATATAATAAATTTTAAAAACAATAAATAAGTGGAACAATATTACTAGTGGGCGTATAGAATATTATGTTAGATATATATTTGATAAAATTAATCTTTTATAAAATATGTCTCTACAAAACTATTAAATGAAAAAAATAAACAAAATAAAAAATAAGAAACTTTGGCTTTAGTTTGTTCTGCTGAACTAATATCGAGCATAAGTTGTGTTTCTATTTTTGTGTTATAATATATAAGATTGAAACGACTGATGGTTCAAAAGTAGTCTCCAATCATAAAGGCTATTGAAGTGAGGGTTAGGGCAAACTGTATTAGAACTTTGCGCTTAATAACATTTTTTGGTCTTTATCCCTCTATTCTATAAAGCGTAGGTGTGATACTAATGGCTTAAGAGCCACTCTTACCATTGGCTATAACTGAAATATTAATTGAAAAATATAACTTATCAAAAAATAAAATCATCAATTTTGTACCAAATAAATTTTAAATAATTAGTTTTAAATATGTCTTGTTTTCAAAACCATTATTCTAAAGGTATTTTATATTTTAAATAAGTGTTAAGAGTTTATATAAACTTTAAGTACCGTACAAATAAGCAATGGTTAGGATTACCAGAAATTATATATTTTATTAAATTCGAACATAATTTATCATTTTTCGGTTTTGAAATTTACTAATTTGTTGAAATTCTATAACATTTTCATTCACTTATCGCCATCACTCGTTTCGAGTTGCCTATCGTTGCCGTTGAATGTGTGAAACGCTGACAACGCTTCGAGTATTTGAGAAAAAATCAATATAAATTGATATTACAGTAAAAAAGCTATTTTAGATGCACTTTATTATTATAAAAAAATTTAAAATAAATTTTATTACAAAATAAAATCAAAAATATTAGATCAAAATATTATTATTATTATTTGATACGTGAAAATAAAAAATTGTTATTTAAAAAACATACGAAAAATAAAAATATTTCGGTTTAAATTGCATTGAAAAACCGTACTATACATTAGACTGTAGAGTAATCTACGTTTAATTGTAGAATCAGTGCAAAACAAATGATTTGGTACGATAGTTGTGATGTGAAGTCGTTTTTAAGGGTTTCATAGTAAGTGATGCGAATTGACATAACATATATATATACATACATAACATGCGCAATAAAGAGCGTAATCAATGAATTGAATGCTAGACTCGAATGCATTGTACGGCAGTGGAGATTGAGATCCTTTTTCGCTGTTTTGATGTGTTAGTCATTGTGAGCTTCTTTTATATACGCAATGATAGCAGTATTGAAACATTTTTGCGCTTCAGTACAAATCATAATATATAGAGATAATGCAGTGTAAGTCTCATTCAATATCTCCACGCATTCTTTGATTGAACAATTAATGATAATGATGTTATGCTTAAATACAGTGATTTGATTTCATTTTAGTAAATATATTGTATATACAGTACAGTATACAGTATAGAGTATAGCGAATACAATGCTCTATTCGCTGCACTGATGATTATTTAGTTGTGCGTAATTTAAAACACTGTGCGACAATTTTCGGTCGTTATTCTTGCGTAAAAACATGTTAACGGAAAGGATTCTAAGAGCGAGAGACAAATAGTATTCACAATTATACTGTTAAGTGTTGAGCTAATGTTCATTTATAATTAATGTGTGCTCAAATAAATATTTAGCATTTTAATGCCACAGTAATATAATATCATAGAGTGTTCTCGCGCTGAACAGCACTTCACTGTGAACGCCCAACAAAATGAGAGTCATATGCGATTATACGCGAATATATTTGAAATTATACGCACCGATACTATTATTATTATTATTATTATTATTTCGCGAATTACGGTTAACGCAATCATGTTACAAATTTTCGGCAGATATGAAAGATCCGTGTCTGGAGAAGGAATGCGGATTTGGCGCCCAATGCAAGCCATCGATGGACGGACGCAGTGCTGAGTGCGTGTGTCCGACGCGATGCGCCACTTATGGCGATTCAAGAGGAAGCAGACCCGTGTGCGGCACTGATGGCCGAGATTATCCAAATGTGTGCGAATTAAGGAGGCATTCGTGTAAAGACATGAGAGATGTTACTGTCAAATTCACTGGAGCTTGTGGTAAGTGTTTAAGCGTTTAAAGTGTTTGCGTAACTGCTTTTATATTTTTACATCTTTGCATAATTTTGTATTTAGTCATTGTTAGCGATATGTTATAGTTTTCTATTATATTCTCGTTATGGTAATTGTTTTTGCATGCATTACTGTGTATGTGTTCCGCAAGAAAGTGGCATTTAATGCGCACAAACATCACTTACTCTAATAGTGAAACTATATATCGTTTTTAATCGCCAATAATAAATCATTTAATAATTTTTTAAAATTGATTTATAAACATTTTTTAATTTAACGATGAGTTGAATGGAAAATCAATTTGTTTCAGTAATTATATTGTATTTCAACACAATTGGATACAATATAATAATTCAAAAATAAATATCTAGTTTATAATTATAATTCAATTGTGTTTTTTGCCAAAAATAACTTTCACTTATAATTAACTTTTAATTAATCGTTAATCTTAAAAAAATATAATAAATATGTTAATAATTAAAGATCCATGCGATGGTGTTGAATGTCCGTCTTCACAAATATGTCAATTAGATGATCATAGAAATCCGATTTGTCGATGTAATGCAGTTTGTAATACCGATTTTAAGCCGGTTTGTGGCAGTGATGGCAAAACATACACAAATGAATGTATTCTAAGAGTAGAAGCGTGTAAATTAAGAAGAAGTTTGAGAATTATTCACAATGGAATTTGTGGCGGTAACTATCATTTTATGTTTTTTCGTTTATAAGACTTACTTTACAAATATTTTTGAACTAAGAGTTAAATTAATTTTTATTGATCCGGAATACTATTACCCATTTTTATATTCAAAAATCTGTATTATAGAATTTTAAGAAAACTAGAAATTTTTTCCTTTTCTCGTAAACTTTGAAATTTTTAGTCAAATTTTTAGTGTCATAAATTAGAGATGGAAAAAGTTTGAAAATGAGAGCCCACTCCTATCCTGCTTATTAAAATGTATAGTCCTGTCCAGTTCCGTCCTGAAAATATTTTGTAATTATATTTTTTTAATAGCAATGTTTTAATTTTAGTTACAAAAAAAATTTTATCAACTTTTTTCGCAAATAAACTAAAAGCTTTAAATAAATACATTTCATATGTATAAGTTGCTTAACAGTTGAAAATTGATAAAATTAAGCTGTAAATTAAAGATATTTGACACAGTAATTCGATCATTTATAGATTTTCGTGATTTTACGAGCAAAATCCAAGATCCTGTCCCGTCCCGATATTTTTATGTGACAATCTCGTCCCGACAAATCCCGTAAAAATGTGGTTAATACCGATCCCGTCCCGTCCCGATAATTTTTCCAGGTCTATCATGAATTATATTCAACATAACACAGTAGCAAAAATCATAAATAAAGTATTGTATTATATTTATATCAATTAATACTGAACCTAATTATGATAATAAATTACTATACTTTAATTTTAAATAAGTTTAAAAGTTATATGCCATAAAATTAATCATATAAATACTATCACAATTTTATAAATCGATCGATTATTGATAGTCAAATATCAACCGATTATTGATCGTATTTGCAAACAAATTTTTGATTTATCAATTTTTTAAATCACACGTTTAATTTAATATAAATTTTTGATGAGCGATAATAAATTAAGTATTGTTTATAACATTAAATCGATATTTGGTTGGATAAAAATAATTGATTTAATAATTAATAAATAACTGGTGTAAACAAAAATTGAACACAAAAAATATACATTTACAGAATCGAATCCTTGCGCGTCACTGCAATGCACTCAATTTCAAGAATGCGAAATCGATCGCTACGGCATCGCCACATGTCAGTGTCCGCCGCCATGTCCTCCAATATTAAGGCCAGTATGCGGTAACGATGCTCACACTTACGACTCTGAGTGTGATTTGCAGCGTCAGGCATGTCTACTGCATAAAGACATTCATCTCGCATATGCCGGTAATTGTGGTAAGTGTCTGATCGATCGTTTCATCATTTTATAAATTCTTATGATCTGGAATTTTATTAGAATTTTGTGTCTATTTTTTTATTTGTCGCCAAACTATCAAATTGCAAAACATGTCAAATAAAATTTAAAATGTTTTTGATGTAAGGAATTCGAGCTTTAAAATGTTAAAATGTTTTTTATTTTTTTTTTGCATTTCATAACAGAAAAAATTTTTAAATTAAACTTAGCGTTAAATTTTTGCTGTTAATAAAAAAAACTCCACTAATATTTCCATTTGTGACGCTCGGCATATTATACCTGTAAATTAAATTTAACATATTTAAACCACATTTTTATCTCCCTTTTAATTAACTTATTTTTAGATTATATAGAAACTCAAAATAAAACGCACAAACTTTTCTTTACTGATGCGCGCGATTATGTGAACTATAATTCGCATTAAACAGAATTTATGATTTCTATCGCGGTTGTAGTGTCGAATTGATTTTTCTTGTGACTCATTTAATAAATGGATCGTTAAATATGAGATGTAAATTGATACACATTTTATTAATATAACCTATTTTAATGATCTATTTAGTAAAAGGAAACGCTTTGCTGTGAACTTTACAATTTTGAATTCCGACGATAAACTTAAATTTGTAGAATTTGATCTTAAAATCATACTTTATAGAAAATAAAAGTTATTGCTTTTGCCGCTTATAAGTTAAAATTTTATAATTTAGCCCAGAGGTTCTCAAACTTCTATGTAATACGACCATAATTTCTTAAGAAATTTTTTCGCGACTCAAATTTGACATTTATTAGGGGCTTATCTCAGTTCATACGTATTCAAAGTTATCTATAGTGCATTTGAAACTTTAACTTTTAATAATTATTATTTTATGAATAAACATTCACTTTTAGTAACCTTATAGTTTATCGAGTGCTTTGTAATAAAGTGTTTGTCTGAACAAGTACGGTATAAAATTAAGTTATCTTTGTCTATACACTATTTATTATAGTTAATATAAAGAATTATGTTTGGTCTGTGGTTAGTAATATTAGCATATATGAGACATTTACTCGTAACAAAACTAATATATTGAACCTTAATAAAAGGATAAGGTTTCGTCTGAAAAAATAGTTTCATCCTTTATCGTAATAAGAAAGGATCGTAAATATAACTGTAAACGATTATTTAAGTTAAAGGGAAAAATGATGTTTTAGTTTATAAAATATTCCGATTACTTTATTAAGATTGTATGAATCGAAAAAAATAGTTACTCAAAAAATTATAGTTTTTAATGTCTTGTTATTTATAAAAAATATATTAGAGTTTTAAATAACGATTCAAACATTTACATTGTGACCCTTGTTTGAGTCGCGGCTCTAAGTATCAGAACCTCTCGTATAGTCTAACATAAGATAACCGCAATACAGAAAATATATAATTTTTTGACATTGTCTCTATTAATACGCATTACATTTTGAAAACTCTAGTTGTGGTTATATTATAGGTATTAACGTCTTTTTGTTAACCTTAATATGCTTTAAATTTTAAATTAATTAAGTTTTGGAAACTTTTTCAAAAAGAAAAGTTCGAGATAATGAGCTTAATTGTATTATCTTTTAAAATAAATAATGAATTTATAAAAAATGTCAATTAAATGTATTATTTTTAGTTTAATTAGTTTTGTCATTGCATTACAAATGCTAATGAGACACATGGGAAGTAATTTGAATATGCAATTAAACGTCAACTCTTTTGGTGAACAAACGTTCGTTTGAGCCGAGTTTCCACTCTTTTAGTCGACCGGTTTTTTTAAGTTAAGCCAGAATAAGCTTCTGTTAAGCTTTTGTTCGTAAGCTATTTATTGCCTAATGAATTAAAAGATTAATTAATATATATATCGCTCGAAGAAAAGTTTGTTTATTTAATTATAGAAAACTGAAGTTCGAAAACTATTTTCATTTAACACTTGAACTTCGAGATGAAAATGTTTGAGTTGATGCGAGACTGAGCTTATGTTTGTTAGTTAGTCTGATTGCGAGAAAAGTTTTTCATAACATAATTGGGTGATTGGGAGCACATAAATCAATTTGACTACAGAAATACTCATTAAACGAGTTGTTATATCACACCATTTTATCATTTCAATAGGAGATGACGGTCCGTGTTCTAAAGGCTCGAGTATATGTCGGTTTGGAGCTATATGTGTGATAAAGCCCAATGGAGAGCCAGCGTGCGAATGTCCCACATGTTCAGAAGAGTTTAAGCCAATATGCGGAAGGTTTGTAGTCATTTCATTTATTTTTGATTATTAAAAATTAAAAATTTAATTTTTTTTGTTAATTCACGCTTAAAGCGATGGAATCTCGTATTCAAATGAATGTAAAATGAGATTAGAAGCGTGCGAACAGAAAAAATCAATAGACCTTTCTTACACCGAAGGATTATGCAGTGAGTGAACGGAATATTTTTGCTAATTTTATATATACTTCTGGGATTTAAATTTAATTAAAAAGAAAAATTGGATTAATTATTCGGTACTGTCGGTAATTTTCCACACTAAATGACTGCTTATTTATGCCGTTTTCTGTGATGCTTTAAACTTAATTAATATTTACGCTGCAATCGAGGGAATAATTTTATTATTTGAAAAATTATCTGATATTTTTTTATTGCACTGTACACGGAATTTGTTAATTTTAGAATTAGACTCACAGAATGTTAAAATGGAAGATAAGTCCCATTATAGCCAAATATTGTGATGTGAAAACTGATGAATATTAAAAACCCTTCCAGTCTTACTCGTGGATCTCAATAAATAATAATTAATTCAAACTTTATTTACTCAACATTTTCAAAACTAAAAGCTTAATATGTTTTTCGTTAGATTTATATTCTTTAATTGGGTTTTAACATTAATCATAGATTCAATTAGGAAATTTTACCCGAGATTTTTTAATGACAAATCTGTCACAACAAAGATTTCTAGGAAACAAAATCGGTCCTTCTTTTGTAGTTTAGAAAATATCTTATTTATTGTAACTTCAATTCAAAAATGTGAAAATATTATTTCCAAAAAAATTACGATTTACTAAATTATACGATATTATTAAATTTAAAGAATTTATGTCACTTTATATTTCTAATGATTAATATAAAAACCAAACAAGATTTAAATCATAAAATTTATTGCTTAAGAAATAGTCTATTTCTTTAACAAATTTAAGATTAAGGATATACCGCAACAGTTAGTTTTAATATGCCAAACTTAAATCTAAGAAGTAGTGATCTTTACCATAACTTCTGAGCGTTACTCTATAAAGTTATATTAGCCAAACCGAAAATGTGTCGTATATATATATATGTATGTTGATCTACGGATGTCGGCTACACTTATACTGAAATATATAGATATCTTAGAATAGTGAGTGCTTTCATTTGAACTAAAAAATCGATAGAGTTATCGTAAAACGTATGTTATGCGCTGTATAACATTACAGGGCTGTAAAAATCTTCATCACTGAAGATGAGTGAAAATATTTTTGTTACTCTGATGGATACATAAGTTGCTATTTGCGTCTCTAATGTGATTATGCGGATAAATGACTCGAATACTGTATATTCTTAAATAAGTTAATTTTAGTGATAAATATATTAAGCACATATCAAAATGCAACGTTTGTCAGATAAAAGCTTTTAAATATTACAGCGCAGAGATCTTTTCCTAAAATAAAAAAGAGGTTTTCTATCCCCTAAACACACACAGATATATTGTAACATCGATCGCGTAATAAATCTTTTTTTCCACTGATTTATCGCACTTTCTTTCTCTGACATTATTACAAACTATAGCTATTTTTACATTTAGACGGATGCGAAAATAAAAACTGCGAATTTTATTCAGTTTGCGAATCAGACGGTTCTGGAGGAAAGTGTATTTGTCCGCAGAGTTGTGTTTTTGTAAGAATTGCACTCTTTTTTAAAATTGATTGCCTTTATTCGATTCATATATATATAGACATAATTTAATAAACGCATCTTTTTTCCTTTTTTTGCATCTCACAGATTGATGCGCCTGTTTGTGGTACGATATTAATTTAGCGCTATTGTGTTTGGGTATTGTGCTGTGACTTGAATTCTTAACTTCCATTTCACATATTTATAGGCTCTGATGGAATAACATATGATAATGAGTGCGAACTACGAGTTGCTGCGTGCAAAAAGAGTGAGTTTGTTAGCGTTGTATCGAAAGGAAGATGTGATGTGTGCCTCAATGTTCACTGCAAGTATGGCGCGCGTTGCGAGAATGGACGATGCGTTTGTCCCACTGATTGTCCGGACGTTTTTGAGCCCATTTGTGGCAATGACACCGTTACCTATGTTAACGAATGCGAAATGAGAACTGCAGCGTGTCGTCAACGCGTGGATATTGCTGTCAAGTTTTTCGGCGAATGCGATGATATTGCTGGCTCTGGAAGTGGTAATTATTTTTATTTTATCGTACATTATTTAATAATTCATTTAGTTTTATAAAAAAAATTAATATTCAATGCATTTTTAAAAAAATGTTTGAGTTTATTTTGCAAATAAATTATAGAGAAGTTTTTGAAGCATTTTTAAATTAAATTAGGTTCTGGTGGTTTTACCAAGTTTTGTGATCTTAAGACTTGCCGTTATGGCGGTGTTTGTGATTTCGATGAAAATGGTGTGCCTCACTGTCTTTGCAGGTAAGATCATAGTTAAACATACCTGTATTTTTTTTGGTATAATTAAATTTATTCATATTCGTTGCAGCTATCATTGTCCGCCATCAGGTCAAGATTCTGAGCCTGTTTGCGGTAACTATTTTACTTAATATATCAATTTCGCTAAATTAAAATTTAAATAACAAAATCATTTTTGACAATTTAGGAAGTGATGGCCGTTTGTACGATAACGAGTGTAAGCTTCAGGAAGAAGCGTGTGCTCGACAGCAGGAGATAAAGCCTCAGGAAATAAGTATGTGTGAAGAGGTGAAGATACTTCCTTGCGATGGAGAGCCACCGTTAGTGAATCCAGTCAACAGAAAAGAATACTTTTGCGGTGATGGACCATATTCTAAGCCATGTCCACCTAATAGTTACTGTCATAAAGGCAATAATTTCGCAAAATGCTGTCGCGAAGTCGCTACTGTTAGAAGTTGTTTGGAGACTACATATGGGTATTGAAATTGCTTATTACATATGTAAGATATATATAAGAAAAATAATTAATTGTGTTTATTAGTTGCTGTCCTGATGGCAAAACGGCGGCACAAGGAAACAAAAACGCCGGCTGTCCGAGTGTTTGCGGCTGTAATCGATTGGGTTCGTACTCATTAAGCTGCGATCCAACCACTAAACAATGTCACTGTAAACCTGGTGTCGGAGGTTTGCGTTGCGATAGATGTAAGTGACAAACATGTAATTTTCATAATTATATGAATTTTAGTAATATTATGTTTGGGTTGTGTTTAGGCGAAGCTGGATTTTGGGGTTTACATAAAATATCCGAAGGAAATAGTGGGTGTATTCGTAAGTTTAAACCCAAATAAAACTTTTAAACATTTTAACTGATGTATAATTTTAAACTTAAAGCGTGCGCTTGTAATGAACACGGATCTGTTAGAGATGATTGCGAACAAATGACAGGACGTTGTGTCTGCAAAGTTGGCATTCAAGGAATGAAATGCGATGTGTGTCCAGAAGGAACAATTCTAGGACCAGATGGTTGCACTGATGGTAAGTAAAAAGGTGTCACCGTTGCAGTATAAAAACAATACAGTAACAGTGTGTGTCATTATTTAATGATCGATTTATTATTTTGTCAGCTTCTTTAACAAAAACTATATTCGGATCATGTTCTGACGTGAAGTGTTTGCATGGAGCGGTTTGCAGAGTGAAAGAGGATCGCGGAGTGCAGTGTATTTGTGATTTAAAATGTCCAGTCGATGAAGCAAAGAAAGCGATGTCAGTGTGTGGTTCTGACGGTAATACTTATGGATCGGAGTGTCAGATGCGCTTATTTTCCTGTCGCTATCAAAAGCGCATTACTTCTAGACATGACGGCTCGTGTAAAACTAACTCAACCGAATCTGTTACAGCTGGTCCTGTAAGGCGTTCGACAATGTTTAAGACTACACAGGATAGTGAAAAATCGACGCGAGAAGTTAGTCTTCAGGAAAATATAGATCTTAGCACTGGACCCACAGAGCCTACTGAAACGCTGACTGACATACTTAAGACTCCGTTCGACACGCCTGTGTTTGACGGACAATCATATATAGAAATGCCTCGATTCCAAGCTTACACAAGGCTTTCGCTCGAAATTGAGTTAATAACTTTAAACGAAAATGGCATCATTTTATACAACGGACAAACATCGTCAGGAGAAGGAGATTTTGTTTCGTTGTCGATTAAAGACTTACATATAGAGTTCAGATATAACTTAGGAAGTGGTACTGTTATTTTGAGATCTCATAATCCAATCAAATTGGGTCAAGTCGTTAAAGTAGTTGCTAAGAGGTATCTCTGGGATGGCATTCTTTCGGTTGATGGACAGGAAGATGTGTCCGGAAAAAGCGAAGGCGCGCTTAAATCACTGGATTTGGCGGAGAATTTATTTTTAGGTTTCGTTACACCCAAAGAAAAGAGAATATTTGAGAATATCGGCGTTAATGTTGGATTTATTGGTTGCATTCAAAAGTTTAAAATTGGAAGAAAGGATATGGATCTCAGATATCCATCATCGAAAGATATAATAAGAGTTGTTCATATAAGTGAGTATTTTTTAAAAAAGTTTTTATTGATACGTTTTTAGTATTATTGTGCGTAACAAAAAATATTTACAAAACTTCCAGATGAATGCGCGAACAGCCCATGCAGTAGTAATCCGTTAAGAAAGTCAACGCGAGAAGTGAATAATCCTGAGAATATGATGTTCAGCACAGGAGCGTCTTTATCAACGCAAACACTGCCAGATATTTTTAAATCCTCCATTGAAATTCCCGCATTCGATGGACAATCATACATAGAAATGCCTCGATTTCAGGCGTACACTAGACTGTCATTTGAAATTGAATTTCGTGCCTTTAATGAAAACGGTATCATTTTATATAATGGACAAACATCGTACGGTGAGGGAGATTTCGTTTCGCTATCGATTCGAGTTTTACACGTCGAGTTCAGATACAATTTAGGTGGTGGTACTGTTTTATTGAAATCCGTTAAACCAATCAAATTGGGACAACTTGTTAAGGTTGTCGCCAAAAGATACTTATGGGACGGAAGTTTATCGGTCGACGATCAGGAAGAAGTGTCGGGCAAAAGTCAAGGAGTGCTTAATTCGCTTGATTTGGCCGAGAATTTGTTTCTTGGGTTCGTTGCGACGAAAGAGAAACGAATATTTGAAAATATAGGCGTAAATTTAGGATTTGTAGGTTGTATTCATAAGTTCCGAATCGGAAAAAGAGATATCGATCTCAGATATCCGTCGTCTAACGATATTATCAATACATTTCATATTCGTAAGTATTTTTCGTTACAATTTGCCTAATTTTTGTTATCTGTTTTGAATTTGAATTTCAAAGAAAATTTCATTAATTTCAGGCGAATGCATAAATAATCCGTGCAGTAGTAATCCATGACACAACTCATCACTTGAAATAGCGATTTCTACTTAATTTGTATAATAGTTGTACAGAACACGCTTCAACATTTCACACGCAAATAAATCACATTAACTTTGAATGTTCTGTGAAATTGTAAATTGTAAAAAAATATATACGAAAATTTTTTATATTTTATTATTCATTAAAGTTTTACTTTTAATGACACCTCAAATAAGATTTGTGGTTATTTTCTACGATATTAGCAAACATTTTCGTCACAGTCAAACTAAAATTGGTTATTATTTATAAAGATTGTGCTGAAATATGTTAACGTTAGTCAACTCTTTCTTATTTGACATATGAATGTCATTTTTTGTTGTATAGTTCATTATAATAATTATGTGAAATGACGACAAAAATTTTATATTGATTATTAGAGCTTCAAAATAATAGCATTTATTGCATATCAAATTAGCGCTATAAATTGCTGCAAAAATGTCCTAAAATAGCATTAAAAATAGCACTTATTATTTTAATAAAAAATCAAAAAATTTATCAATTAGTTAAAAATTA
>JAQGAW010002606.1:0-14678 GCA_034698025.1 Phthiracarus crinitus | reverse complement strand
CTGGAAATTATTTATAATTAATTATTTTCGTTTCTATCAGGTATACATTTATTGTAAATCTCATATTATTTTAATTTCCTGAAGTGATCAAACATTTAAAATAGTTTTTGTCGATATATTTTGATTTTCAAAACTGATATTAAATATTTTTTATTACTTTAGATTATTACTATTATCATCACATTTTTCTTAAAGACTTATGAGTTATCCAAACAAAGATAAGTCATGTTTTGTGAAAGATGTTTGATACTATTAACTATTACTATAGACTATTACTGCTCATTTATTCGTAATGTTCAGATAACTATAACTAATGTATATGTAACTATCTTAATAAAATGTTAATTACTTAATAGGGATTTTTACATCACAATAATTCTCTTTAATAAATAATAATCGAAAAAATATGAATTATATTGACCATCAAAAAGTTGTTTATATTTAATGAATACATCGTATCATTTCGAGTACAAAAAATTCATTTTTCGAATGTACACTTGACATCAAACCTAAATGTTAAGAGATTATATTTAATAAATAAATTAAACGTATAATCGCTGAAAAGTTTTCGAATCATTTGCATAAATATGTGTTTATTAAGAACATCTTTAATATCGATGTCCATTGAATACGGTATGAGATTAAACACTGCATAAGCCATAAGAGGATTAGATTATGTCCTTATTTCAGATAAGCTTTAATGTCAACGTGTTATTAAATAAAATGCCAAAAACAAAATAAAAATTTTAATTTAACAAAAAAAGCCTATATTCTTACATTAATTAATATGCATTTCGTATCAGAGATATATCAAAGTAAACTTAACAAAACATTATTCAATATAAATTTAACAATAGTTTTCACTTGTTTTCCGGTGAATAAAAAACACATTTTATTTTAAAAATATATTTAGCTTTAAGCTCGTCGTCAAAAAAAAAATTACTTAAACTCTTAAGTGAGTAATGATTATAAATACAGTCTGACCCCGATTATAGCACCTCTGATTATAGCAAATCCTTGATTATGGCAAAAAATTTTTGATGCACACATAGCATAGCTAATACCTCGATGATAGCAAATTTTACTTGAAATTTCTATTTTTAACGTTGACTTAAAACAAAGTCATTAACAGACATTATTTTGCTGGACTAAAAAGTGGTTAAAACTAGAGGGAATTCTGAACATAAAATGTATTAAAACCTAGAATAGTTCAAAGAAAAATGATTTTAAAAAATCAACCAAATAGTCTAAAATCTTTAAATTAAAATTTAGAAATATACAACTAATTTAATGTTAAAACTCATTTAGGATCAACAACACTAAATTTAATATTTTTAAATTACATTTTAACAAAATTAATTTCCCAAATTTTCAGTTATTTTTCCCGATTTTAATAGTTTTTTAGCTCCCGAATAGCTTTTGATGGTTTTAAGTCCCGAAAAATAGAATCTTTATTTATCAGCAACAAAATTAATAAATTATGAATACATCAAAAATACTTGAATATTTTACGATATTACTGAAAAAACTTAAAAATGCCTCATCCCAATACACATGGACTCCGACCTACCCGACAATATCACGAAACAAACGAACTAATCTCGAACAAGCTGACCCATCACGACCCTCACGAACTCCATTCATACCAAACGGACCAAATTCAGATACATCCGAACAACATCCCCACCCATCAGAAAACTATTCCGGTCCTTTGAGAAGGAACATACTAATACCGAATCATTTTAAAACAATGAGAGTTTTCCCCCTTATCCCCATGTGGGGGTTTGGCTCACCCCGTCGTATGGCTCCTCATTTCTACCTAAATTTTTAATTTGAGTTTAATTGTAAATTGTCATTAAATTATAAACCGCCACGCAAGTCCTGCCACATTGTCATTCCGACTTCCCATACACCTATCAATTACGAACAAATACGATAAATATATTTTTCGATATTTACGTAAAACGTTTGATTAAACCTGGAAACGACTTTGAAGGACATGGAGATATCATGCAATCGTGATTTAGCGCGTAATCCAATGTGTATGGAAAGAATGGTGGGTTACTATCGAATACCGGTAGAGACGAGTCGTACGTGAAGTTAGTTTCATAAAGCATCTGAAACATAGGATTTCCTCCCGTTTGCAGAAACGGTGCTCTCATTCCTCTAATGTCCTCCAACTTTACTCCGCCATACAAATGAAGTATCTCTCGTTGACCATTGATTTCTGCGATCCACTCCTGTTTAGTGAACTTTTCGCCGAAACTGTGCCTATAAGTGAAATAAAAGTTTTCAAATAAAGTTTTTTTTGTGTATTCGTTAAGTTAAGTTCAATTACGTTATTCCGTGTGAAGCGATTTCATGTCCCATAGAGTATAACGTCTGAACCTGACCATAATCGGTCCATTCGTGAGACACATAAAACGTTCCTCTTATCGGACATCCGTTTGGATTGTATTTATCGCCAAATATCTCTTCATATATCTCCCAATTCAGATCATTAACCGCGTCATCAAAGGTTATTAACACAATCTGTGGAATACTTGTATTGTTAAGTCCGCCCGGAATGTCAGTTCCACCACATCTGCAATCCGGAAGTTTACACCTTTTTATATCACATTTCGATGCTGTGATCAATGGTCGCGGCGTTGGGAATACAGATCTGGGACGCGATGCCGGTTTAGACGGCATTCTAGACGTGTCTTTCACGATAAGGCGTCGGTTGGTTGGATGCGGTTTGTTCTCATACTCTGTTTCAGTTGGTAAGTCTGTTGTTGTGGATGATTGAGGTGTAGTTATCGATAACAAACTCAAACGTATACATTGCGTTATTTTGCAATACATCCTGGGTTTGAGTTATTGAATTTATTTGGTTTCTCTTTTTTATTGCTCGGTTTCATTTTCCAATTAATTTTTGACTTGAGAGTAAAAAATTAAAGATTATATGACTCAGGATATTTGTGTGCATATAAGGAAAAAACTTACCATAATAATATTTAACAATTTATCTTTTTCTTTCATTTCTTCCTGAAATTTAATAATAAATAAGGAAATGGTATAACTATTATCAATGATATACCATCTAATATTCTAATAACCTCCATATTAAAGTAGACTGACCAGAGTTTTTTTGAATAAATACTGGACTTTTAATTGTTCATTATTTGCACTTGAGTAGCACTTGACAGGTATAATAAAACTGGACAATCCAGTGCAAAATGGACGTTCTGGAAAGCCTATATTAAAGTTAATATTTTTAAACTTATTTCGTTGTTTGATGACATAATAATTCTTACTTTTTGTCAACTGTTTTACAAAGTTTTTAAATACTATGGTAAAGTATATTAAAGTCTTATTTCCAATTTAACATTTTCAATCATAAGTACTCCCATCTGACATTTCCAATTTTCTTTACAAAAATATACTAAAGTAGTATTTTGCCGATTGTTTTTAACTCAGTGACTATAAAGAATTTTCGTTTTAAGAAAATATTAATAAATTTTTAACTATTATGTAATATTTTTAAAAATATAAGTGCTATTTTTAATGCTATTTAAGGACATTTTTAGCAAATTATTGAGATAATTTGATATTCGATAAATAATGTTATTTTGAGGCTCTAATCATTAAATTATTATTTGTAGCAGTGTTTTATTATATTCCAAATATTAATAAAGAATCATAATAATAGCATAGCATTAATTGAATATAAAATAGCGCTATAAATAATTAGTCAAAATTTTATATTTAAGTAGCATTTATTATTATTTTAAAACTACTTTAATTTTAACGTAAAAGAAAATTTCCTTTCCTGGCTTTTAATGATAAATTGAAAATATTTTTTAATAATCGTTTGTCAGAACTTTTCATTATATTAGAAAAATATAGGGGAAGATAAAGTAATTTAAATGACAAATTTTTCGGCTTCAGCTAAAATAGTCAAAATAAAAAATATACAATTTTTAAATGGAGCTAAAATTAATAAATACTTTGTGATTCGTGCACAAATAAAATAAATACAGTCTGACCCCGATTATAGCAACTCATTGGTGCAATTAAAATTATTTGTCATAATCGGGGTTTGCTATAATCCGAACAAAAATATATGCGAAAAATTTTAACTTTTTATTAATTTAAAAAAAAGCATTAAAAGCAATTGAATAAATTTTATGAACAAAATAATAAAATCTAAACATCTTTTATTACTTGTGTATTTTATGTAAAATTTTAAATAAATTTACCTTTGAATAAATTTACTTGCATCATGAAACTTTAAAAATAGTAAAATTTTTAAAATTACACCATACATGTTCCACTTTCAATTTTATATTTTGAGTTTTAAACCCTCTGGAACCTAAACCCAAGATTAAGCCTAAAACTTGAAATCGGGCTAATTTTTAATTTTAAAAATAGGTTCAGACTTGAGATAATACCGAGATTCTGCTAGGCTAAAATATTCACATAGGCTAAATTTCCAAAAGAATAAAATTAAAAAATACTTTCAATAATTTAATCAGTTTTCAACATAAAAATTTTAAGATATAAAATTTCACTTTATAAACAATAAATATTTAACATTATCTTGAGTTAATCGATTATAAAGCTCTATAGTTAAACTTAAGACCATTTATGATTAAATTGAGTTTAGAATAAAGTTAAAAATTTTTGTTAAAAGTTTAAAATAAGTTAATGTCAAATTTTATTGTTGAGCATTTTAAAAATTGGAATAAATTTCACAAAAATAATGATAATTTATCTAAATTTTATCTTTAGCTTTAAACAATAAGAGTTTAGTTGTTTAAAACGAATTTGCTATTCAATATTCCAATTTTAGTTGAATAATTTTCATTCATTTATGACTTAAGTTCAAGTTATAGTTAATAAAAGAAATTTCCCTTAAAATTTGCTATAATCGAGGTATTATTTATGCTATATGTGCATCAAAATTTTTTTGCCATAATCAAGGTTTTGCTATAATCAGAGTTGCTATTATCCCATAGCTTTAACATTATAGCACTATGAGAAGCGATTGGTGTTTGAAAATTTCGTTGCTATAATCGAAATTTGCTATAATCAGAGGTGCTATAAACCGGGTTATACTGTATAATCATCTTAAATACCTTAACGTTAGAGAAATAATCGATGTTTTGAAACCGTAATTTTTGTTAAATGTGCTCATATGTACTATGAAATTAATACTATTATATGCATACTATAAAATTTAGTGGGAAACTCACGGTGAGACACACTTTATTTATATAAGGCCAGCATGTCCCAAGCTCGGATGGTCTAAGTGGTCTTCTTTTGGTTATTTTCAAAATTCAAGAGCGGGGTTAACCAGATTTAACGGATAATATTTTGGCCTTTTACCCAAAAAAATTTGCAGAAATTATTTAAAAAATTTTCCACTAAAGCCTAAACTACGCGCCCACAAAATATACAACGAATTTAAAGTCATCGGTTTTGATTGACAATTTTTTAGATTAAACTTTCAAAATTTTCATTTTTTTGTCCTTGAAATCTCAAAACTTAGGGTGGTGATGTCAAGTTTTTCTACATTTGGGGAGGGATATATCCACCCCAGACCCCACTTGGAACACGCTGTAAAGGCATTACAAACTATAAGAGCCTACATTATGCATCGCTAACTTCAAGTCAGTTATCGAAACCACTAATTTACAACTTAGTATTTGATTTCAGGGCGTTTAATGTATCAAATATGCAAATTATTATATTTGAGTGTTTTCCGATTTAATATAGTATTTGAAAGCAAGTATTAAAGAGTTTTGTTTAATTAATTTTAAATATTATTAATGGTTTGTTTAAAAGTATATTATAGTTGTACAGATAATGTCAATTTTACTGCATAGGGTGAAATGATTGGGTTAACATTTCCAATAATGTACATATTGTTCCATAAAAACATTAAGAGAAATATTCATAAAAAATGTTCAAAATAAAGCACTGTTTAAATCTATACAAAATTTGCAAAACGTATGATATTGTTTGTTAAACTTAACTAAAAGATGAAAAATGATTAATCCTTGCAATAATTTTAATCTGATCAATATGTACATTATAGTCTAATCCTTGCACCTTATAATTTATTCCGTAATATTGACCTCAACTTTATCTGTATATCGCACTCATTCCAATGACTTTAACTAAACTTACTTTATATTTTAATAACTTCGATATGATATGTTTTATGACTTTTCCAAATTATTTCTGAAAATATTTCGAAATTAAGCACTCATACGTTATAATATGAGAATCAATGATAAAAAATTATAAATTAACGAATTAAATATAAATGACGCAATAAAATTGTAATTATATTTTACAAAAGGCATTAATTTACGCAAATTATATTCCAAAATTTTTATAAGATTATTTGTATCTTAATAAAAAATTTTTTAATTAACGCAATAAATATAAATGACGCGTGGATTTACGCAAATAGTATTATTCTACTCTTTTTATAAAAGTATATATATTATATATATATCCTAATATTTTAACATATTCTAGTAAAGTTTTTTCGAAGTTTGAAGGTAAATATATTTTATAATTAAAAACTAATTTAATCTTAATTTTGCTTTTAATTTTTTAATTTTTATCTTTAGTAATACATTTCGAAAATCTTAAGAACATATATGTTCATGACTTAAAAATATAAAAATATTGTTTTCCAGTTGTTGAAAATTACGCAATTTGTTACATGTCATATATTATATATAATAAAATAATTCGAGATAGAAATTAATGTTTCAATTAAATTTTAAGTTGAATCGTAAATCTCAAGAAAAGGACTGAATTGTTTTATTTTTTATATACAATCTAAGTTAGAATAATAATTTTATTTATCAAAATTATAACAACCCAATAAATTTAATAATGACACAAATATTAACATTAGTGATTGAAAGTTTGATTCCAGTATTAGAGGAAGTTTGTTGGATTTTAAAATAAGCACAGTTCTTGGAATAGCAGTGGATTGAAAAAAGTTTTAATAGCCTTTAGTGGAAAGTTAACCATAATTTTGTTTCCGTTAGTCCAACGTTATCCATTATTTTTTATTAATTTTTAAAAATATTATCAAAATTTATTAGCAAGCAAGTAGATCAATATGTGTGAGACATATATTTGGAATGGAAAAAATGTTGGTTGTAGTAATGAGATATTGTTTTTATCTTTTAATATTTAGTTATTAAATTATTCTGTATTAATATAAATTATATTACATAAATCAGTTTATCTAAATCTTATTTTTATTTTTATAGGTTTAAAATATAGCTTAAGGTTTTTGATAACTAAAAATTTGATAAAAAAAGTTTAATTAAAATTAATCTTTAATATGAATTCTATAATTTTACAAATCAATAGAGAAGAAAACGGAAGGAAAAATATTCTAATATTTGAAAAATCAAATTAATGAAAATGTTTCGTCAAATTAATGCAATGTTATTTTGCCATCAATTACGTGGAGTAATAAAAAAGAACAGTCAATATCTGTTAAGCACTGCAAACATAGCAGTAAACGAGAATAATTTCATTCGTCAGATCAATGAAACTCCGATCGAAATCATAAAAACTAAGTTTAGACATACATATTCACCATACTTTTGGAATCTGAAGGATAAAATCTATAAATCAATAATAAGTTATTATCCCGACAATCAAAAAAGATCAGCTTTGATATCTATGAAAACTGGTGGTCACGCAGAACTGATGGCATGTTTCTGTTGGCCATTAACTATTAATGAGCAAAGATTGAGAAATTTAGAGCGTTTCTTCTGTTTTGCGTTTTTAGAGGACGACTGTATTGGATTAAACACATCGGAAGAAGGAATTACAGAATTAGCTGATGTTATACTTGATAATAGAAAACCAGAGAAACCGATTGAAAATGTTATTAACGATATTATTGAAGATATAAAACCAGATTATACTAAACAACAAATGGATCGGTTTAGGCATTCATTGTCACTTTCAATGATAGATCATATCAAAGAAATTGTGTGTGATTTTGATACAATCAAGTCATTCGATGAGATGCTTGAAATGCGTCACAATCCAGTTCTAGTTAAACCATCGTTTGATCTCATACCTTATTCAATGGATATCGATATCACTTCATTTATTTCTGACCCTTTATTTATGCGAATTGAAATTTTATGTCTAAATCATACTATTTTAATTAATGATTTATATTCGTTCAAAAAAGAAATCGCAAAACGAAATGTTCAGCAGTCATATAATACTTTACTATACGCGTACAAATCATCGAACAATTTAAATGATTCTGTAAACCAAATCACGAAATTAATTGCCAAAATTGAAAATGAATTTTTTCAATGCAAACAATCATTAATTAAGAGATATCCGAAAAGTATAGATTTGCGTAAATATATCGATGGTTTGGAGTATTTTTCTTCTGGTAATTATATTTATTGTATATTCTGTAATCGATACAATAAATATAATAATTATTCAATCGAATCAATTCTTAATGAAAAATATCCCGAATTAATAAGAGTTGTAGAAGAAAATAGAAACGGATGTATTAGTGATGCGTATGTCATTGAAAATCAATAGAAAATATGGTGCAAAATCGTTTGCTTTTCGTTTTCTTTAAAAGGCTTAAAATATTTTGAAAATTTGTTTAATAAAATTTACATTTTATAACAAAAATATGTTATTATGCACATTATTTTAAGATTTTATACCATATATTTTTTTAATATCTCCAAAAATACTTTAAAGTAGATTTTTTTATTAACTGAAACATAAATTGACTTAAGCTTTTCATTTATATTAGAATTCCTTATAGAATGGATTCAAATATAGTCTAGATGTTTCTTACTTGGATATTAAATTTTTAGTATAATTTCCTTTAAATTATATAAATTGAAAAATCTTTTAAAATTTTTAATAATATCATTTAATTCATTTATTTCGTTTACTTGAAATTTACATTTTAATTGAAATTATTATAATTTAATGCATTCGTAGTTAAATGATTTCCAGTGTCTTAGAGATGCGTTTACTAAATAACTGTTATATTTACTATTGAGTTCCACAACAACACAGAAAAATACGCAGATTTAAAAAATTTTTTAAAAATCAATAAATTTTTTAAATTAAACTTTTTAATGTTTTTATAATTAAATTAATTAAAATTAAATTGAAATAATTAATTTTGTTTATTTTAATATATTTCCATATTAAATTAGTTTTTTTCCAATGCAAAGTAAACGAAAACTACTGTTATATAAATATATTAATTACTGTATTGTTAAGTTGAGTTTGATATATCTGTCAAACGAAATGATTTTATTTAATACTCCCTTAATTTGTAACCAAATGTAAAGTTATTTAGAAATTAAAAAATTATTAATTCCACAATGAAATCAACCATTTATTCTTTCGCCAAATCTGATTTTCAAATAAAACGTTCCGATAAAACAATATAAATTATGTTTAGTAGTTTCAACGGAATTATCTGATATTGAAGATGCTTATTTTCCTATCGATTAAATCTAACGATTCCAAAATTTTTAGAAAATTATCAATTAATCAAAGCTTTATTTTTATTTGGGTTTATTCTGTTATAAATTCTGCTTTTGAAAATAGTGGAAAAAACTTGATGATACACTTATCACTAAAACTTAGATCAAATGATAATAATGGTGTTATTTCGACTTTTGATTTATAAAACTTCTAGACTATTAATTGCTTATTATATTATTAGAAATTTAAAATTTTCACAGATATATTTGATAAATAATTTTAAATAAATGAAAAGTTATTCTATTTCCCGGAGACCCTCTACTATACATGAGTTCTGGCTATCGTTAAAAATTTAAGGTAATATCTTTTATCATGACTGGTAACGGAAAACATTAAATTTAATTTATCAAAATGTTAGCTCCAAATAAAAGTTAATATAAATTACTGGTTTCTTGTTTAAATTTTAGTTTTCGTTATCTTTTGGATTCGTAACAAAATTTAGTCTTGTAATCGCTTGTAATCAGTCAATAAAAAGTATTTTATTTAGAAATAAATTCGAATAAACAAAATTATTTAATTAATACAATACAAATATTTAAGTTAAAATCTTAAAGCACATAAAAAAGATTTAATTATAAAAATTTATTTATTTAAAATAGAAATATAAATCTTCGTATAACGTTATTTGCAGTGTTGTTGTGGAACTTAATAGTAAAAAATAACAGTTATTTAGTAAACGCATCACTAATACCTTTACCTTCATTTCGATATTCATCGATAACGCTTATTAATTCTGGATATTTTTCATTGAGAATTGATTCGATTGAATAATTATTATACTTATTGTATCGATTACAGAATAAACTCCATATATAATTACCAGAAGAAACATACTCCAAACCATCGATATATTTATACAAATCTTTACAATTCGGATATCGATTTATTAATACTTCTTTGCATTGAAAAAATTCAATTTCAATATCGGCCACTAATTTCGTGATTTGATTTACAGAATTAATTAAATTATTCGATGATTTGTACGCGTATAGTAAAGTACTAAATGATTTCTGAACAATTCTTTTTGCGATTTCTTTTTTGAACGAGTATATGTCATTAACAAGAATAGAATGATTTAGAGCTAAAAGTTCAATTCGCTTAAAAATAGGGTCATTAATAAACGCAGTGATATCGATACCCAATGAATACGGTATGAGATCACATGTTGGTTTAATCATAATAGGATTGTGACGCTTTTCAAGCATCTCATCGAATGACATGATTGTAGCAAAATCACACGCAATCTCTTTCTTATGATCTATCATAGAGAGTGACAATGAATTCCTAAACCGATCCAATTGTTGTTTAGTATAATCTGGTTTTATTACTTCAATGATATCGTTAATAACATTTTCTATCGGTTTCTCCGGTTTTCTGTTGCCAAGTATAACATCAGCTAATTCTAGAATCCCTTCTCCCGATCTGTTTATACCAATACAGTCGTCCTCTAAAAACGTGAAACAGAAGAAAAGCCGTAAAATACGTATTCTTTGCTCATTAATAGTAAATGGATAACAGAAACATGTTAACAGCTCTGCGTGACCATCGGTTTTCAATGATATAAATGCTGACATTTTTTCATCATTGTTTGTAAAATAACTTATTGTTGATTCAACAGTTTTATCCTTCAGATTCCAAAAGTATTTTGAATATGAAAATCTAAACTTAGATTTAATGATTTCTATTGGAGTTTCATTGATCTGACGAATGAAATTATTCCCGTTTTCTTTTGTGTTTACTGTACTTAATAGATATTGGCTGTTCTTTTTCATTGCTCCACGTATTTGATGACACAATGATTTTGCATTAATTTGGCGAAACATTTTCTTTAGATGAATATTTCACTAATAATATAACTTTTTTTAGGTTTCTTCTATTTTGATTTATTAAAATATATAATGCATATCAGGGTTTCCCAAGGTCTGATGTTCTATGGGGGTGTACTTTCGACTTTGTTCAAAATTTTAGTGAGGGGTTCAAACTTACCGGATTTAGCGGACAATATTTTTGCCTTCTGACCAAACATTTTTTTAAAAAAATTTTTTTAAAATTTTTTTCCCAACGAAAGCCTTAACCACGCCCCCTCGAAAAACACAACGAATTTAAACGATAATTTTTTGAAAATTTTACCTTAATTTAAGGGGGTCACAAATGCTCATCGGATTTGATGGACAATTTTTTTACAATATAACCTAAATTTTTTCAAATTTTAAAAATTTTTTCTTGAAATCTCAAATTTTTGGTTAGGGGGGATCGACTTTTTCAAATTTAGAGGCGGGGTATATGGGGGCTAAACCCCCTCTTTGGGAAACCCCGATACATATTATAGATTAATTGTAATTAAAATTCTAGATCATATTTTATGTTATCAAAAAACATTAAGATATATTTTAAATCTTCAAAAATAAAAATAAGATATTGTTGATTACTATAAATTTTATTTTTTAATTTCTTAATATTTATTTGAAAAATTATTTATGTATTTATTATAGAATGGAACCTATTTTTATTAATAATAATTGCTTTTCTAGGAAATTATTTAAATTCTAATTAATTTAAAATTATAATTATATTTAAATTAGATTAAAATCCTTGAAAAGTTTTGTATAAATGTAACCAAATATTATTTATATTTCAGGTAAGTTTTAGATAATTACTAAATTATATAATTTATTTATTAAATTAAATAAAGTAATCTAAAATAATATCATAACTTATTGTTTAACTTACATTTATTAATTATTATAAACTGTGTAATTATAGAATGCAATTAAGCAAACTCTCGTGTGTGAACACCTGTAATATATAATACTGTTTGCGAGAATTGTTTAATAACTTATAGTGAAATAATCAATGTCTGACCTCATTCTCTAAAACTGGTTTGATGTTATAACGTTAAAACATATAACTTTAGCATATAAAGTGTTGATTAGTACATAAATGTATATTATTGAAAACTGCTATAGCATTGAAAAAACTGCTTTTTAAAACTTGTCAATTATATCACACAACTGATAGTGTTATGTTATTTTGCGTAAACATTTTTAATGCCAACAATATATATTCGTAAATTATATTTAGATATTGAATTTTTAGCCATAATATATGTTAAAATAATTTTTATGCAAACTTTTATTAAATATAAATATTAAGTATTTAATGTGTCCGATTGTCAAATTATTTAGGTTTACCTCTAGATTCTTCCATAAAATTGACCAAACTTTAAAAAAAATTTGATAATAACAATTGTCTCGAAACGATAGAATTTACTATTTTATTGTTTCATAAGCTATAACTCTGTAATTTTGTATGTATACGAAACACTCAAAAAGGAGTCATGTTTACTCCTTTAAATTTGCTATTTTTGTTATTTTTAATCAAACATTAGCTAATAATAAAATAATAGTTAATTTTTTAAATGTCAATCTAGTGCTATGATTATAAAAAATAAAGTAAGGAAATGTAATTCCAAGGCAAACATAAATTGATTTATGATAAAAATGTTAACATTATTATTCTAAACAGCACTTGTTTTTATCACTTCAAATTTTAGTGATGTTTTTCATTGATATTGATCTTACATTTATAAATAGTATTTCAATGAATTAAAGCTTTTATATGAAAGATTGGTTTTAAATGAATGCAAAATCGAATTTGATATTATTATCGTTGACATTAATTTTAAGAATCACATCATTAACTACTGGTAATTTGATCACAAATAATTGAATATTACTAACAATTTCACTGTTATTCATAATTTTTAGAGCCTAAAAATGATAGCATTTGCTACTCTATTAATTTATAAATCTGTAATTTTGTTTGGATAAGAATCACACAAAAACGAAAAAATTTAACTTTTTTTATTAATGTTATTTTTATGAGAAAAACTTAAATGAGAAAAGTTTTAAATTCAAAGTTAGAAATTGTATTTAAATTCGATGATTTTTCCGAACACTATGATATTTAGTTCAAAAATTATAATAAAAATTTATAAATAAAAAATTTATTTTACAGTATTTATTAATTTATTTTATAATTGATAATTACTATTTGAAATATAGGAAAGGTCTTATAAAAAAATTTCTCAATTATTGTTTTGGATATTATATTTAACTAGAGTTTTAGCCCGACGTCGGGAGAATGTTTTGAAATTATAATAAAAACTCCAGGTTTACACAACCTATAAATTTCGAAACGTCCCCACATGTGACACGTCCCGACATGTGACACGTCCCCACATGTGACACGTCCCCACATCTCCCCAACCGACACATCCCCATATCTCCCCAACCGACCCGTCCCCATATCTCCGAACCGACCCATCCACTTTTCTCCCCAACAAACCCGTTCCCATATCTCTCCAACCGACCCGTCCCAACATCTCCCCAACCAGTAGTGCACGGACAGTAGTTGTCGGAATTGTAGGTAAGTGACAGCTGAGGAAGAATGACTCGAAGAACCACTTGATACCACCTATGTTTAGATCACAATGTTCACGAGAGTGAACTAAATGTAAAACATAGGCTGTAATAACAGTTAAGCATTGAATACTTTAAACAATGAGTTAGATATACAAACATGTATTAAACATGAGAACTTGTATTACAATAGTGTACGTAAGTTAACAGTAATTAGTAATGTTATACAATAGGTAACCTAAGGCCGCCCCGCATCTCCCAACCGATCCGTTCCAACATCTTAACTACCCGTCCCAGAACTTCCCAAATTACCAGGACCAAACCTTATTCTATTACTTTATTCTTTATATTATTAAATATATACTGATGAAAGGTACTGTGTTCTTTTTCCGACTACACACATAAAACATCCTTTAAAATTGAGTGCTTACATACACAACGCCAGAAATACTGAGCATTTTAGCTGGATAAAGGTGGTGTCACAAACAATGTTGTCCAGTATACACTATTACACTGGCACTGCATCAGTACATTTAAGTTTTCTTTCCATTATACTATTCTCTTATCTAAATTATTATTATTTTCATATTTATTGTTAAAAATTCAGTATCTTAAACATTTATTTTTAATATTTTTATTTTAGTTTAAATATAAAAGACAATTTTATTATATTATACTTATAAT
>JAQGAW010002605.1:0-14685 GCA_034698025.1 Phthiracarus crinitus | reverse complement strand
AAGAATATATTTAATGTGCAATAAATTCCTATAAATTTATTAACGTAATTCAAATGAATAATCTATATGTAATTGTTCCAAAAAATAATTAATGATATTTTCAAAACTATTTAACCGTAAATTATTATTATACTTGAAAAATGAATTTTATGGCTTCATATTATTATTCTAAAAAAATTATTATTATATCTTAAAATATAATATATATTTACAATTAGTTAAAATTATTAGTTAATTCAGGAGAGTCAAGTAAGATGGTTTTAAATATTAGACATATTTTAGTTTATAATATCGCAAATTAAAAAATTAAGATATGTTTCCGATTTTTGTATAAAAATCTTTGTACTCAGTTTTAGTTATGGAAATAAATGATCGAACACATAAAATATGTTATAGTGTCAAATTGTATATATTTTAAGGATCGGACACTTTCAGAGCCCGGAAGATCTAGTCCCGTTAGTCAATGCCGGAACCCGATTCTTTATTTAAACATACGCCGGGTAACGTACAGTGAGAGAATTTTCAAATTTACAGAAATATTAAATTTTAATGTTATTTTAATTTATTTATATGCCTATTTTTAAGAAAGATAAAAGTTTAAAAACTGATTATTATAAATATTTTATAATCATATCATATAGAATACAGAGTTATACTATAATAGATTATTGTTCCATATATTTACTAATATTTAAAAGACCTAAGATTCTTAAACTCCAGAATTCTAAATTTGAATCTTATATTCATTCATAATATAGTTTTTTACTTAAGTTAAGAAAATGTTACTGTAAATGTAAAAAGTCTTTATAGCACGAGCTGATAGTAGACTAACTCGTAAATTATAAGATAAAATTTAAATGTTTTATTTAGAAATGTAAGTCAAGTAAAGTATATTAAAGCACATATTAAAGTACATTAAAGTACAATAAATTAAAATATGGCGGTTGAAGTGGAAAAAATTAAAATTTTTACTGTAAACACTTATACCATTGAATTCAGCTTAAAATATTAGGCTGAAATGAGGGGTCATTCATTGGGATGTTTGTAGTCCCCTATGGGTGTAAATGAGAAAAATTCTCTTAAATTTATCCTGAGTTATTATTAGTTTATACCAACGCAAGTGGAATAGATAGTGTTTGGTTTAGTCGGGTTGGAGTCCTGGAGGGTAAGGTTGCGGTCGTGAGAGTCTGTTTGGGGTCTTATGAATTAATTAGGGTAGGGTGTGATTGAATGGGATCAGTGTGATTATGTGGAGTCTGTAGGGTCGGTTAGTTTGAGTGTGATCGAAATGGGTCGGGTGGCGAGGGGCTGGGTCAGGTGTTGATTGGTAGGTTTTATATTTTAATTTCAAGCCATTTATTCACGGCGAAGTAGGGCTAAATCTCTCATTTTTATATAATAATCAAATTTTTACAAAAATTTCATTTTAAATTTATTTATATTTATGTATATAAAATAACAAATATTTGGTAATTTGTTTATTTTGGTTTCAAGTCAGTTATTATAATTCTATTAGCAGTTGAAAGCTTATACTTAACTTATTTAAATTATCATTTAATTTATTTATTTCAATTTATAATAATTTTTTTTAATCCTTAATTATAATTTTAAAATAATAAATATTATTATACAACTGGATGTAAAAAAAGGAATTTAACCATTTATTTGGACATATTTGGCGTTTAGATTTACAATTGATGTGAGTTATTCTTGAATTAAATAGATTGTCTTCTTTTGAAAAAAATCTGCATCTTTAAATATATTTATTATAAATTGACAAAAACAGTTTAAACTTCTAAATATTTTGTAATGTCAACGCAATTCTAGACTTTTGTTTTTTTCTAAGTTCATAAAAAAATAATCCCGAAAACGGTTAACATATATTGTAAATATTTTTTATTACCTCATAAATTCGCTTTCATAGTTATTATATTTTTTTATTGGTTAATTAATTTTCTCAGTGCTTTTTTCTCGCGTCTTTAAACATCAAAGGTCTTAAAATAATTTATTTATTTGTTTGCTGTGCGTCAATAGTCAAGTTCTATTAGCGAAGTACTTGCTCTACGATCCCATTATTCGCTTTTTATCCAGTTATCACCGAAACAAATGCAATCCAAACTAGTTATTCTTTAGCAAAAAAATAGTATATTGTTGTATAGCCGTAATTAATAGAGCAATTAGGAAAACTAATTAACTCTAAGTTCGAGTCTTTTATTTAGTTTCGCTTAACTATTTCGATAAAATTATTATTATTCTAATTCATATAATTTTATAATTTATTTAATTTAAAATTTCACTCTTAATTTTAATATGATTCAATTTTTCATAAACTGAGAACATAATTCCCGCACATCTCATAAATTAATTTTAATCATTTCAACCGGATTTATTAAATAATCATAATTTCAATCTAAAAATATAAATACGTTCTTATCTACAAATAATTTAAATTACGACTGAAAATAGTCGATCAATTTATTAAACAGCAATCGTTAATATTATATATACTTTATTTAATTAATTAATATGAATAGATGATTCATTAATAATATACTAGTAGTTAAATGCAAAAAATCATGTGCTTTTCCATCACTACAGGTGCGTTAATAACGCAATAGAAAAAATTTAGTTATTAATTCATCGTTTGGTTTAGTGTTTCATTTAGCGAAATATAGCGGTAGTAGTTTTCCGTACCGTAGGCTTATATCTACACAGCGCTATCAAAATGCTGTGTTTGTTTTTAATTATTTGGCAAAACAAATAGGACACGCAACTGATAAGAACTGGAATCGTATTTAAAGCGTCAGCGATGCGTAGATATCAATGTATTGACGATTTTGTTCAATACTCAGTGGTTATCGCGACAAATACAACGGTTAACAGTTAGCGATAACGCAGTATTAGAGAACTTATAACGTATTCTTGTTTTTTTTCGAAGACTGTTTTGAATTTTATTTTTTTCTATTTTTAAAATGTTTACGCGAGAGAAAAGTGTGCGCTCGAGTTTTGTCTATGCGTGTTGACAGTCACGTCTGTTTGATGCGCGTTTCGCTGCAATTTTATATATAAATATATAACTGCAAACATCAAAACAACACACGCACATCTGAGAACTTAAATTGAGAAAAAAAAACTCATGTGATATATTATATGCGCGATAAAGCTATTAAAACGAAAAATAAGTGAGATAACGGTTTTTATATTTATGTGCTGTACGTTTCGCGAACAACGTTATTATGATTAGCAGCGTTTAGTGGATGCGGTTATAGATAGCGTTAAAGACAAGTGAATTTTGTTTGTGATATATTTTACATTACGAGACGTAAATTAATATTTTGTTTTTCCGTTTTGTCAAAAAACAACAACACTTAACGCACAATTATTTAACTGTTTGTGACTGCACTGCGCGTGAAATCATTTATTTTATTTTTGTGTGCCATTTCGTATGGTTTCAGTTCCGCTCATTTAAAGAGTTATATCCCGGAGACACAGAGAGCGAGAGTCATGTTTAGCGGTAAAAATAGCCGAAAGAGCTACAACCTGTGCAAACTGCAGCAGACATCGGTTGTTAAGCAGACTGCGCCGGAAAAGTTTAACGCGTTTCAGATCCTCACAGCGTTTCGTATAAATAACGGCAATAGCAATAATCTGTATCGCATTTCGCCCGTAATTCAAAGTATATATATAGCTTATTCACGCTTTTACTTATACACACTGCATATATAATCTCTTTGTCTTGTTTTTTGAACTAAAAATGATGTTATTCAATAAAGTAGTAATCCTTGAATTTATTAATTAATTTCAATATTAATTATCTCTTACTAATCTTTATTTTAAAAAAAATTGTTTACTCATTTGTGTCAATGATATGTATACTAATCTATTTCGGATATTGCCATCAATAGGTAAAGAGGGCTCTAAACTGACTAAAGTGATCGCAACGCCAGGTCAAGGACCTGAGAAACAGCAAGAAGTGGCGTATACCGACCCAAAAGCGATCGGTAACGGCTCGTTCGGTGTTGTATATCAGGCGAAACTGGTGGACACCAATGAACTGGTGGCCATTAAGCGTGTTTTGCAGGACAAGCGGTACAAGAATCGGGAGTTGCAGATAATGAGGCGTTTGGATCACTGCAATATTGTCAAGCTTTTCTATTTTTTCTACACGAACGGCGAAAAGGTTAATATAATTATCGATATTAAAACGATACTATTTTTAAATGCATTTCGAAATTAATCGCTCTTTATTATCGGTGACTCGGGCAGAGTTCACTGATATTACTTTTTGATATCTTTTTGTAAGCGATTAAATTAGCGTTTCAAGTGCTTATATGGACTTTAGAACCGAATAATCTTCTAATCTATTTTTAAACAACAAGAACAACAAATTCATAGATAGTACGCTTGCCAGTCGACGCGAAATTTTTAGCATATTTTAATTAAGTTAAATATGTGAACCGAAAGTTCTTATCGATTCGGTTCCACAATTCGAAACTAGGTTCGGTTCGGTTCTGTTGAGTAAACTAATTTTAAGTTAACCGAAAATCTTTTTTTATTTATAAATATAAAGAATTTAATCACTTATGTTTTGGTAGTTTTAAATATTGATTATTTAAACTCGTAAACATCTTTTTTAAAAATATTATTCTTACTTGAGAACAGTTTTACGGCAGTTCCAAACTTTTAATAAGTTTGCAAAATAAGACGACAGTTTCGAGTGACTTACTGTCAATCATTATTCAAGTCTTAATACTAAATATGATGGTATTGTGACCAGTAATTTTAAAGCAATAATAATTTGCATCAATATTTACAATAGAACTTTGAAATTAAAAACTTTATAAATATTTGTTTGGAACTGCCATAAAACTGTTCTCAAGTAAGAATAATATTTAACAAATTGTTGACAGCATCAGTACATTTATTATAATTTCTGATAAAACATTTTATCTTTTTTTTTGCTCTCAGTTTCATGTAACGATTTTTCGACGTTAATTATCTTGTTAAATATTTGTTAATTTAGTGTCTGTTGGTTTCATGTCTCAGGACAAACATCCTAAACAACATTAAATAAAGTTGATTAAAATCTGTTTATGTTTAATTGAAATTTTAGTAAAATTTACATCAATACAAGCCCATAGCGATTATAATCAAAACCATACAGACAAGCAAACAGACGCATACATCTAAACAATCAAAACCATGAGCTAATAGTTTCAAAAAAGCTTACAAAATTTCCAAACGCTTACATCAATTTTGCTTATTTTTCAAATTTTCCGATTATATCAAAAATTTTAGATAAAAACTTATTTATGATTAAATTATTTGTCATAACAGAAAGACGAAGTATTCCTGAATCTTGTACTAGAATTCATACCCGAAACAGTACACCAATTGGCGCGAAACCACTCGAAGTCGAAGCAAACGATACCAATCTTCATAACAAAGCTATACATATACCAACTATTTCGGTCATTAGCGTACATACACTCTGTTGGCATCTGTCATCGAGACATTAAACCACAGAATCTGCTGATCGACTCAACCACAGGTGTGCTAAAACTTTGCGATTTCGGAAGCGCTAAACACTTAGTTAGCGGCGAACCCAACGTATCGTACATATGTTCGCGCTATTATCGCGCGCCTGAACTGATATTCGGTGCCATTGATTATACGGCAGCGATCGACGTGTGGTCCGCCGGATGTGTTTTGGCCGAACTAATGCTGGGACAGCCTATATTTCCGGGCGACAGCGGTGTCGACCAATTAGTCGAGATTATCAAAGTGTTGGGCACACCAACTAAAGAGCAAATCCGGGAAATGAATCCCAATTATACGGAGTTTAAGTTTCCGCAAATTAAAGCTCAATCGTGGCATAAGCTGTTCAAACAGCGCACTGATTCCGAAGCGATCGAACTCGTGTCACATGTATTGGAATACACGCCATCATCACGTTTTACTCCATTGGAAGCGTGTGCGCACCAGTTTTTCGATGAATTGCGCGAACCCGGAGTTACACTGCCCAACGGTAACCCATTACCGCCACTGTTTAACTTTACCGAACATGAACTAAAAATTCAGACCACTATTAACGCGAAGCTAATTCCAGAATATAACGCAAGAAACAACTCGTCATCTGTTTTAAGTTCGGTTACGAACCAGTGTGCAGTCATTACCAATAATTCTCCTCAAAGCGTTGACACTAACGGTATCGTTACAGTGTCATAATGAACGCTAACAGGTGTCACCATTAATGCAAAAGAGTAAACTTTACAGTAGCGTATAAACTATATTGATAAATCATTTGATTTCGTAGATATTATGTTACCACCATCTCTGTGAACTAAATATAAATTATATTTGTAATTAATTTAAAATATAACACAATCGTATTTTTTTAAAACACAAAAAAGTAATTTTATGGTTCATATTGTTTTTACGTGTATTGTAAAGCATGTGTTTCATATGTAATATATAGTTATTTTGAGTTTCAAACATTTTGTATTTAATAATACTAGAATTTTGGCTATAATTTATTTCAGGATTTGTATTTTATTTAAAACTTAAAATCATTAAAGCATAATATAGTGACATTTTTATATCAAATATGATGTCTGCAAATTTGAAAATTAAAATACATCGTACCATAGACGGGTTTAAACACTATTCGAGTTTATTATACAAATAAAATCACATTAAGAACTTTCACTTTTAATAAAATTCTGATAATTTTTTTACTTCTATTTATTACGGCATCTATTTTTAGTATGTGTTAATTATTTAGATCATAATTCGATTCTTTTTGATTCGATTATAGCACAATAAAAAAATTTTTAACAAAACAGTACTTTAGTATTATAATGGTATATGTTATATACGGAAAGTGTACATTCAAATATTTAAAATATCGTTTAAGATTAATGTGAGTTCTAATGCATATCTATTATTAATGGTTTTAGAATGTGATTAGCGTCAAAAATTCTTTGTTATACTTTATGTATTTTCTGATGAAATTAATTTGGTTTAATATAATTATTCAAATAACAGTTATAAACAATAACAGAGATCTGACTTTCTTAAAGTTTAATGAAATGTATATCATAATAGTCTTTAAAACAACACTTGGCATTTTCGAATTTATGATATTCTATTCGTGTTTAATTACGAATATTAAATCAAATTGATTTTAGTTACACATGTTTTTTATGTTATAATAGAATCCATGTTTCCAATCCACCCATATTGTCATCATTCTGTTTCATTCGTGTTAACATAGTGAACATATGCGATTTAATTAATCAAAATTAAATATTCCTTAATTGTTTATTTTCAAAAATGGAATAATATATAATTACAAACATGATACAAATATTTTCTTAAATTAAACAATCAATAATACCAAACCATTAATTAACAACTTATTTTTCGAATTTTATATTGTTAACCATTTTGATAATCGCTAGATTATAATATCGGAATTAATTGATTTATTCCCTATTTTTCATATGTCTGGAATGTAATGAACTACAATTCCTATATTTTATAGATGTAACTATTTTGTGAAATGGTTGTCTGCTTAATAGTGGCAAAACAAAATTAATACCTTTTAAATATGCGTAAAACATTATCTCTCAATAATATGTTAAAAATTTGGGTATACATAGTCTTATCTAATCTCATACTGAATATAAGAAACTCTAAATACATACTATTTATTTTCAATTGTAATGATCATAACTAATGCTTAAAAATGAATCGCTATATAGTAACGATTTTGGTAATTTCTTATTGCCTAATTAATTAAATTATTTATCATATATTTTCTAACAATTTTCAGAACCTTTGAAATTATTAAAATAATCTATAATATAGGAAACACACAATTATAAACTACGATTGTTTTGCAAACTTAGCAAAAGCCTTTTGGGACTAAAGTTAACTATAGATTGTATATACAAACAAATCTGAAACAATTTTCATAGCCAAATATAATAATACATTAATCAATAATAATATTTTGAAGACATTTCAACTATTTTCATGAAAAACATTGCCATAAACGATAAAATCTATAAAATAGTGGAATTTCATAAACAAATATTTGATTAAGTTTTATATATTACTAGAGTAAAACCCGCATTCGTCGGGAGAAAAACAGTATCAAATTTAAATAAAACCAAAACCTTATTTGTCCCAATATTGTACATAAAAAACTTTCATATTTACATAACACAGTGCTCCGCATACAACAGGACCTTTTTTCCCTAACACCTCAAATGACTCAAATCATATAGACACGCCAACTACATTCCAAGCGAGACCCCACCATTTCCCACCCAACCCCATCACTCTATACCCGACCCCACCAATCTCGACCCGACACCACCAATTCCCACACTGATACCTATCCATCCACACACTAATCAATACCTGACACCACCAACCCGTATCCGACCCCACAAACCTCACCAATCCCCATCAAGCAAAACCCAACCTCTAATACACACCAGATCCCACCTCTGCCCAAACGCAACAGCACAACACACTTGACCTCACCCGACCCCCATGACCCCACAAATCTCCACCCACCCCACGAATCTCTATCCTATCACACGATTTCCTAAACGACCGCACCAAACCTTACCAATCTACACGACTTCCCACCATTCCCGACCTCTCCACACCAATCCCCAAACGGCTCCTAATACACAATAGAAACTATCATATCTCACCCGATTCCACGAAAACCTACCCAAGCACCATATGACTCTACCAGGCCATACATGGCTCCTAATACACACCAGACCCCACCATTACCAACAGCTCACACCTTACTCAGCCACTTCACTCGTGCGCCCGCAACTCCATCGTAACCTACTACCAATATTCCGGAATACTAAGTTATTTTTCCACCTAGCCCCATAGTGGTATCAGCAACCCCAGCAAGTGACCCCTCAAATCTAATCACTTTTTGCCAGCTGAGTAAAATGGTTAATTTTTTCACCTCGATCCTCCTTTGAGGCCACCCACTATGGGGTATTACCTAATAGGAATAAGTGACCCCTCAAATCATATCGTTTTTTAAGCTAAGTGCAATGTTATAGGTGTTAACGGTATAATTTTAATTTTTTTTTCACCTCAACCCCCTAAGAGATGCCCACCCCTTCGAGTCCCCCATTTTAACATAATTTTTCAAGCTAAATCCTTTGATATAGGTGTCGATGGGGAGTCGACCCCAGGGGAAGAGTCTATTAAGAGAAGAACATAAATTTGAATATAATATATATATGATAAAATCAAAATAATAATCTATTACTTCATAAAAGCGAAAATAATTAATAATGAATAGTTTCCAGCAGTAAAATCCAACTCTTTTTTGACTCAATTTTTCCATAAATACTGATAACTATTATTTTATATAATAATTAAAATTTAATATTTCATTTCAATATATAAATTATAGTTATTACCTTTAATCTCATTCTAATAATTATTCTTCGTTTAATAATACGTGAATATAATTTCAAAACTATAGCATAATATTTGTCAGTTTTGTGAGCCAATGATGAAGCAGTGTTCATGAAATCAATTAATACTAAACTAACAGTTACTGTTCCGTATATTAACATAATTCGAACTAACGATGTCATGTGACCAAACAATAAGCTATACAGTGTGAGAGAGATTATTGTCGAGAATGACAAATAGAGCCAAAACGCAAATTTTGCCCAATAATTGTCATTATAATTCTTGATTTCATTATAAAGTTCTTGCAGTGATTTAATGAGTTGTAAAATTATTATATCGTTTACAAAAATTGATTGTTTAATCTTATTATCGATTTCCCAATATCTTTCCATGATTTTTAATTTTAAATAAAAGCAAATCAAATAAAAATAAGTGATTTGCCAAATAATAAAACCTCCATAATAACTGATACAATAAGCTAATATTAAACTCCAAGGAATTGAATATAAAATTATTTGGCCAAAAGAAGAATTTATAGCTAAAGGAAACAAACTAAAATTAAAAGCAAAAATTTGTAGTAAATAAGAATTATTGAAAGAAATATATTTGAATAAAAATCGCGATTTATTCAAAAGTTTTTGAATATTTTCCAGATCATTGAGACCAATAGATTGTGGCGAAACAAATCCAGCCATCATTTCAAATACTTTCATATAATTTGGATAAATACCATGTTTGTAATTCCAATAATGAATTGATTGACTAATAATGGCAACAAATATTAGTAATATAATAATTATGTGAAAATGGTAGCGTATATTAAAAAAGTAACAGAAGTCTCCGATTTTGATAAAAAAATCTTTGTTCTCAGTTTTAGTTAATAAAGACATGATTGACCGTAAAAATATTATTATACCACCAATTAGTGTAATAATATTATTAAAATAAAATCGACTTCTTTTAGCATTTCCTATCATAAACTGCCACAATCCTATCTCATAGAAGTGATTGCCAGCATTTTCAATAATCATATGTGACGGCAATCTTTTACTTGTATCGATACTTTCCATACTTATCAAATTATTTTACTGGAAATTTATTCAAATTTGACGTATTTTTATTTATTTTATTTAAACTGAAAACTTTTGTTTGGAAATATGAACTATAAATTTTACGCGTATATTTTCTCAAAAATTGTATAATATGGCTTCAAATAATATAAAATAATAATTTTATAAAGATATTCTATATTGCAATCCATATAATGAGTTGAATTTCGAAATAAACTTAAATTTAATAATTTAATTTTAAAAAAAAAATTTAAAATGTAATATAAAGTAATTTAAAATTTATAGTAAAAATATATTATTTGAAATATCATAAAAAAATTCATTTTTAATAAATAAATGATAAGTTGATATACGATAATCAATTTAATGAATTTTCTATGAAAAAAATGATAAGATCTAATAAGCTCTGCTTAACTTTCATCTCAAGCTCGATATATCTATCTGTTTGATCTGACTGTTGTATTTTACAAAATAATTTTTAATTTTCTGTTATATTATGCATATGAAATATGATTCTAACTTAATTAAAAAAAATCAATATATAAATTAGTCATAAAATAATGAGAATTTATAATATTAATGTATTGATTAGAAAATTTTACATACAAAATATAAGGTAAAACACAAGTATTGCACTCATAAGTATTGTACTTGACTTTAATGTGCGAAAACAAGTGCTTGAAAAATTTCACGGTAATGGAACAGTAATGTAGTTATCAAAAATCTATTTGTCGGCAATGGAATTGAGTCAACTACTTTGTTGACGGTTATGGAACTGCAATGGCTTTTTGGCATTTTCTATTTTATGGGGGGGTGATATCGTATGGTACTATTTTGTGGCATCTGCCACACGAAAACCATAATATAAAAAGGTGGCTTAAATGAAATTAATTTATCTTTATTTTTTAAAAGAAACCATTTTTAAATACTCCTATCACAAGCAAGTAATATAGATTTTATTTACTTTTAATTAAAATAAATATTTGTTGTGAATAGTACTTCAGAGAATGTATCACAAAATTTGGTTTATTCATCATTTAGACTAAAGATCACTCATTTAAACTATTATTTTTATCATTTATTATGCAAGATAACGAAGCATTAAGAAGACAGTGCAACAATGAGAGGAAAAGAAGACAGAGAATGAAATAATATTATATAATAGTAGATCAAAACAGAAATACGCATGCGCATAAAATAGCTTTTCAAGAAGAAAGAAGGGGCGAAGAACAGCAAAAAACTACTGCAGCGCATCAGTTGTCCTGTCAAAATCATGAAAGAAGGCGCGAAGAACAGCAAAAAAATACTGCAGCGCATCAGTTGTATCGTCAAAATCATGAAAGAAGGCGCGATGAACAGCAAAAAAATACGGCATCGCATTACTTAGCTCGTTAAGATTAGGATAGGAGGAGCGAAGAAAATGACTTTGGCATCTTCTATTTTTTGGGGTGTATTATCGTATTGAACCCATAATTTGTGGCATGTGCCACTCGAATAATGTATAATAGTAAGGTTTTGGCATATGTCATTTTTTGGCTTTATTATCAAATAGAAAACAATTTGTTGAATTTTACACATAATATTATAAAATGCTTACATATTAAAATTTAAGCTGCAAAGTCAGATATTATGACCGTTTTGATCTTGTTTAAAAAATTGTATAGACCAAAATTTGGTTTTCGAATTATTTAAAAAAATATTGTTAAATTTTGCGAAAATATGAAAAATTTTATTAGTCAAAAATATATTGGTTTAAAAATCTGAAAGGAAACTTATTAAAAACTGGAAAAAAATATCTAGACATAATTTGGTTTAAATAAAATCTCATAAGTAGTATATAAATGGCACGTTCGAAACCGATATATTTACAATATATTAATACTGCAAATTAATTAGTTTTAATGCTATTCAAAAAATTTTATATATTTAAAAAAAATCATATTTTTAACATAAATTACGTGGAAAGTTACCCAAAAAAAGAAGATATTTGAGAAACTTGATATTTATCAATGTTAATTTAATTATATTTTGTTTAAGTTTAATAATATTTATAATAAATTAAGTGAAAAAATTAATTTTCTCAATTTTCATGTTTTTGTCATAGTTGTGGTACAGTATTTCATTTTGTGTAGGTGCTGATTTGGCGTGAAATTTCTTTTCCGTCGCCTCTTGCTCTGCGCTATCTTGCACCAATGTTTAAGCGCTCGTGAGTTAGTTTCTTTGTAAGTAAAACAACAACCATTTCCACTTCTAGTTTTGCTCTAAATAGAAAAGCTCTAAAGGTTTGCTGGTTCGGGTTTTTGTTGAGGTTTTTTGTATCGAGCATTAAAAGGATTTAACAGTTTGGGATTTTATGTTTATTGATTTATCTTGTTTTTAGGATTTAAGGATTTGAACGTGCTAATATTTAATTCGGTATATTCTTTTAGTTATCTGTCCCAAAATTATGATACTTTGTCTCTTACAACAAGATATGTAAAATGTAATGATTAATTTTTGTCGGAACAATAATTACACATTAATAGTGTATTGTATTGATATCGAGTTAAGAAATATCTTTTATTCTATTATGGATACATTTCTTATCTATAATGCCTTTGATTAACACAAGTAATTGGGAGCAAAACTTATAATTCTATCAGTGGTTCAGCTTTATGTCATATTAAATGCGAAATTATAGAATTAATAGCAGATATTATTATTATTTTTATATTTAATTTAGATATTAATGCAATACTTATTATTATGTACACAAATATATAACTTAATAAAAATAGTCAATCTTGTTCTGTTGACAACCAACGGATAATTCATTTGTAATATAAATCAACGCAATAACCCTAACAAAACGCAATATAACTAACACAAAGAAAACTAACCTATCCTAACCAAACAACCGACCCGAACAGTCACGACCTGACCTGACCCGTCCCGACCCGACCTGAGCCAACATTTGCTCTTTTTATACCCCTCGAAGTAAATTTTCGTTGGGAAAACATATATTCGTATTTAACATTAATATATTTATTCGAAGTTATTTGGCTTTTAAATTATTTAAAATATCATTTAGACATCTTGTAGATAAATCAAAATTTCCTTCATTAGATGCCTTGATAACTGATATTAGCATAAGTAGCGAGTCAGGATTAATGGTATAATCTTCATCGCTGAATGATAAGTCAGAAACATCATCAAAACCTTCGTTTTTGTAAACAAAGTCTCGAATTAGACTTTTTGAAAGTTTAAAGATATCCACTTCTGCTGCAGTTACAATACCTTCAAGATTCTTAATAGTCTCATCACTTAATATATCGTCCTCATCTGATATTTGCTCAGATTCTTTATCTCCAGAATCTTCCTCCCCAGACTCACCTCAGACTCTTCCTCCTCAAACTCCACTCCAGACTCCTCCTCTGAATTCTCTTCTTTTCCAGAATCTTCTCCAGACTCCTCCTCTACTGTCTGATCATTTCCAGACTCTTCCTCTTCCATAGAAATAGATACATTGTCAGAAGTTTCCGATTCCTCCACACTTATAACTTCTAATTTTTTATGGACAGTTCCCATATGACGTATATAATTATCTCCTCTCGTAAAATATTTTTTACAAATTGTACAATGTAGATTAGACATTTTAATATTTTGCTATGTATGTTCACTGTTAATTCACTGCCAATAACTTTCAATTTAGATATAAAAAACATTCATGTTTTATTAACTATTTCTTGTTTTTTATTTCCTTAGCTACTCATGAACACGTGACCCTAAACGTCACTATCTGTAGCCAACTAACAAATAATTCCTGTACAATAAAGTAAAATAATGGCCGCCATTATTTTCTGGGCATTGTACGCTTTATACTACTTATATGAAAATGAATCAATTTTGCTACAGAATTGAAAATCAACATATTATAACAAATCTTGGAAATATTTCAAAAATAAGCGAAAAACTAATAAGAATATTTCCATACGATTTTTATATTATGCCAGATATATCCTTCTATACTAGACTCCCAAATCGCAAAAATTTTTAGGCCCGAGCCCGACAGCGGCCCTAAAAGTTGAGGGCCGGCCCGGCCCGAGCCCGATTAATTTTCAAAACCGTAAAGCCCGGCCCGATTCGGCCCGACAAACATAATGGGCGC